>JACBWW010000030.1:2947909-3151587 GCA_020086605.1 Lanius collurio | reverse complement strand
AAAAAAAAAAAAAAAAAAAAAAAAAAAAAAAAAAAAAAAAAGCTCCCCGCCCGGGCCCCGGCGCGGCGAAAGTTTCGGGGCGCGTCCCCTGCGGGGCCGTAGGGCGGCGGAGCCCGGGCAGGAGCCCCGGCGGGCCGCGCCGGTGTGATCGCGGCGCGCCCCGCGGCAGCGCCCCGCCAGCCGCTCCCGAGGCGCCGCGGGGCGGGGGGCGCAGGACTGGAGGATGAGCGCCCCGGTGGAGCCCAGGATCAAACAGGCGCTGCGGAAGAAGCCCGCGGAGCGCACTCCGGAGGTAAGTCGTCTCCGGCTCCTTCCCAGCGAGTCTTTTTATTTACTTTCTCACTTTTCCTTTGCGTAAATCCGCGTTCCGATAGCCTGGGGTCCGCGGTGGGCACATAGATCGGGCTGGAGCACAAATTTCTGTCTGGCGCTCGGTTATTTATTTGTTTTTCTCCAAAGTTAGCCCTCTCGGGACCAGCAGTGGTTTAAACGCCCAGTAACACTTTGGGTACAGGCGCAAGGCTCTTCATGAAAGCACTTCGGGCCAGCTGTTGGAAGAAGAACAAGTAGTAACATCACCGAAAAGTAAAATATTGCATATTTCAGTGGTGCAAAACTTATGGGAAAAGTTATGGAGCTGAAAGTCTTTGCTTACCTGTACAGTGATGCAGATTTAAACAAAACCAAACTAATTATGCTGCCCAGACTTCATAAAGATGTTTTTGCAGTGAGTGGGAGTGTAGAAATGTGTGAGGCTGGTAAGCTAAAATAAAATGCATTTTCTAATTAACTGCCTTCGCTGTCCCTTCCCCACAAGCTGGTCTGTAGTCAGCCATGAATTGTTGGGAATGGTAATGTCGTGGGGCATTAACTTAATAATGAAGTAGGTTTGATATCATTTGCATTTGTTGAAGGTCTGATTGGGGTTTGTTTGCTTACTCACCCTTTGCCTTCCTTTCCTTTATTTGTTTCCCTTGCTGTGATTTTTTTTTTTTTTTTTTTTTTTAAATGTGCTCAAGAATTAGTGCTATGAAGTGATACACTCTTGAGTTTTTCTCTTGGAGACTGGGAAACATCTGTTCTCCCTTGATACTTCGTGGATTAACAGAATGTCCTGCCTGGTCTTCCTTATGAGTTAGTTATGGAAGGGCTATTCAGGGAACTGCTCAGAGGCTGCTCTGGAGTACATCCTACTGTGACAGAGCCCCTGTTTCCCTTTCAAGTCAGCCTAGTGAGTGAAATACAGAAGTTCAGTCCCAATGGTTACTTCTTTGGGATATCCAACACATTCCTCCTTGTGTCTCTAAATTAATGATGAGGCAGTCTCTGTGCCCATTCTTTTTTCCTTAGTTTTAGCACTCCTCTCTTGCTTCAGACTTTTCTTTCTTTCTCTTCAGCTGGAGTCTTCAGTTAGCAAAATTCCTTTGCTAGTGTGGCTTGCAATGTTGGGCAAGTGGGTTCATCACAGAAGTGCCATTCATGAGTTGGCATTCCGTGCTGGCTTGTCATGGCTTGGACTTTGGGGAACAGGTAATCTGGCCTGGCCCAGAACCTCTGCCCACCACTCCTACTTGCTGTACCAACCTCTGTGGCTGTGTAGGGCTTTTTGTTCTTTTTTTAGGCACCCCCAGTATTTCTCCCAGCAGCTGTCATGGAATTATTTATGGTTATTACCTAGTTTTGGCTAAAACTGCCTAAAAATAATTATTTTACTTTGTAATGTTAAACTGTCAGGTATCATAATGACTGACTGCTTGTGGGTTTGTGTGCATTTGTGTAGGTTCCCATTTAGAGTGACATCAGGATTGTGTGCAGGTTTGAATTTGCCAAGGTATCTTAATTGTGGGAAAAAAAAATCTAATCTTTGCTAATCTACGTAATAGGACTTCTAAAATGATTTTTTAAAAAATCTGAATTGCCTTGTTTATTTATTCTCTTGTTTTGGCAGGCTTTTAGAGACACTGTACAGTGAGACTACTTGTGATTAAAATTAAACATGTACTTAAAACTTGGCAGGGCTGGGTCCTCGATTCTTGCTGCCTGTTACTGAGTAGATAATTACAGTCAAGTCACTTTTGTTTTCTTGGGATATTTTTGTTTACATACATTTAGAAAGAAAAGGTTTTCCCTAATTTGATAGCGAGGTGTACCTGGGGGTCCCTGCTACCTGTTCAGATACAAAGCATGAAATCTCCTGTCACAAGCTACACTGACATATTTTCCAAACATCTGCTCTGGGATGTGAGGACAGATGGTTATAGGGTGATAAGTGAACTGGAGAATGCAATTGCAAAGTTACTTATTTTTTGATTTATTCTCAACATCCTGACTTATCCTCTTTCCTCGATAGGCTGCAAGACTTGAGGCAGGGAAGCTGAAACCTGCTTAGTGCAGCCAATAGGATCAAACCCAAATTTTGGGTGTCCCTGCACAGGATGAAAGATCTGGTGACTCCTGTCCTGAAGGTATCCAGTTGTACACTGACAAAAAGTGTGGCTTCATTTCTCCCCTCCTACTCTGGTGGGAGGGTATCATCAGTTCCTCCCACACAAAATCAGCTGCACAGGGCTGCTTGTGCACTTGGACTGCATTTTTGTACAGGAACCCCCTCAAATTCCCTGAGCAGTGATTGCTATTTTATGATAAGCAAAAGCTGCTCATCCACATGAGTTTCAATCACTTTCAGTCCCTCTCTGCCCCTACCTCTTTTTCTGCTCCTGCAGTTTATATGAGCAGTTTACCTGGGTATTTATTACAAATTACAGGGTTGAGGCTGTGCTGATTAGTAGCATGGTCTGGTGCTTTGTTCCTGTCATGTCATCTGTGTAGTCCCTGGAAAAATACAGATAAACACTCCACATGCCATATTTTGCTTACAAGTAGTACAATTATCCATATGATTTTGATTGTACGTTTTTTTTCTTGGCAAAATGTTTTAATATCTAAGAACTACAAAACTAAGCAGGGACATATTAAAATATTTTTATAATTTACTTATTTTGAAATTTATCTGAGTGTCTTGCTCAAGTAAATGTTTTAGTTCTTGATGCTACAAATATTTTTGTTTGGAAAAATATGAGTAAGGGCAAGTTTTCAGCGTTGTGGTAACATTCCAGTTTTGTTAATTGTTAAAGTGTATAAGTTATGCATATTAGGCATGTACACACTTGATTTTTTTTTTTTTTTAGTTGTTGTTGCTCAGATACTCCATATGTTATAGTCTTTAATTTATTTGCCAGAGGGAATTATTTTGATGAATTTGTAGGGATTGTAGCAAAAATTTAATGATGTGAACATTTTTATGTAATTGCTGTTGTGCTACTCTGTTTAGAATCTTTTTTGAAACTGCCGAAGGCTGGCAAATATTTTGCTCCCTTTCCTCTCTCTTGGTACATCATTGGAGGTGCATATTGTTCATATGTGACGCAGGTGACTTCTCATGTGGAAAGAGTTCCAGAATGTTTCCTGGGACTGGTGCCTGTTTATGTAGCAGATGCTGCTCTAGGATTTGAGTGAGTCCCATGTAGTCAAACCTTGCTGGTTCCCTGATGGCCTGTGACCCTGTGCTGACACTGGAAATAAATCTGTATACCTGTTTCTCAGGTATGGCCTGAAAGTGCAGAATTTGTGAGGCTTCTCTCAGATGTTAGTTTTGATAACAGATTATTATCCTAACAAATCATCCCTTCTATCTTGTCAGAGAGAAGAAACTGTGGCAGTAGTTGGGTACTTAATCAGTCTAAAAAAAAAGTCATGCCTTTACTTAAGCAATAGGATTTTGTACACTTGTTTAATATTTTAATATCTGCATTTTTCTCCTAGGGTTATGCAGATGTCTACATAGTGGTAAATCTGTGAGTGTTTATACATGCATATCCTTCAGTGTTTGCTTGGGAATATGGGATTTACTGTGCAGTGTTTTAGCTGTTTCTTGTCACAGGTGGGGGTATTAGTAATTTGGGAATATTTTAATAGGAGAAGATCTTTTGTTCAAAGCAGTAGGAGGGAGGGATGAATGCTTATGCTGCCATATGTGTGCTCTCATTAAACGTTTAATTTTTTTTGAGGCCCAGAATTCCTTATCAGATCCATACAAAGGCTCTGATGTTGGTCTTTAGGGGAGTTGTTCATGCTGCCACAGATAAGGGCTCAGATAAGGTTGTTAGGGCCAAACAGCAAATGATTGTGCTCCTTTGTCTTTCCTTCTCCTCCCTTCCCATGAGCATGCTCTCTTCCATTTTTAATAGAACCTTTTCCCAATATAGTATCTTTTTAGTTCTTCATTACTTTTTTCTAGACAATGTTTACTTTCATGGTTCAGAAAGCTTTGCCTTTATTTGACTTCAAAGAGTTGGAGTTTATTTTTATACTTGGAGCTCTTGTATTTTCCTAACTTCATCTTGCAGTAGTTCTTGATTAATGTTAATTTGACTTCATTTGGCAATACTAATTCTGTCTTCTCTTCCTGTTCCCTTTTTATTAATAAAGTGGAAAGAGGAAAAAACCTAATTTGCGGAATTGTGTCATAACAGGGTCTGCTGTTTGGAATGCGTATGTGATGCTTCTTGATGGCTTAGATACAGAGAAATAGATCTGTGTGAATGTAAATCATGCACAAATGGTACACTGATGGGCATTATAAAATAGCTATTAAATAAAATAAATTATTGCTGACAGCATAACAAAGGCACTCTTGTACTGTAGCACAGCTGAGCCAAACAGAGGAGAACATCTGCTTCTTGTTTCCAGAAATAACTGGTATTTTGAAGTGCGTTTTTTCATCTTATTGATAATTTTCTCTAAATTCAGTAGGTGAAATGGGATTAACCGTTGTTAAAATCTATTGTTTCTATACTCTGAGGGGAGCTGTTAGGAGCGTAACTGTATCAAGGGTGTTGGTTTTGGATAGCCATTGGAAGTAATTAGAATTGTAGAGTCACCACAGAAGTGGAGATGCTTACAGTTACTGTAAAGCCAAAAGAAATTTGTGTTAAATGAAGCTGCAGATGCTAGTTTCTATTTAATAAAAACACCTTGGTGTTAGTATGTGGGCCTCCAAAACAGGGACAGAGGAGTGATGGCAACCTGACTCCTGTCATAATTTTCTACGACCTAACCTCTGTCTTATACTTTCATTCCCAATTTCTGGTGATCTGTTCTTTTATAGGTGACGCTTTGTAAGACTTTGTCATGCAGGTAACAGTTCTGGAGCTCAAACTGAAGATGAGGAGCAGCCAACTGTTGTAAAATCCTTGAGATTGTTCTGTGTCTTTCTGCTTTAGTGTCTTTGCCAGTGAACCTCCTGAAAACTTGATCAAAGATGCACTGACCAGTTCTACATAAACTTTGATCTCTCACCATGCAGAGACTTGGGCTGCTCTTGGCATATGACTGTTGGGAAGCTGGAAAAGACCTTTAAAGTGGAAAAATTAGTTATCACCAGTGATAACTAAGTGATAGGAACACGTACTAACATGCCTGCATTTTACTGCTAATGACTTCCTTCGGGGGTCCTGTGTACCCTGTACAGATTGCCTTTCTGCACTCATAGGGCAACAATTATCTTTTACAGTTAGAAAAACATAAAACCTTGTAATATGAATAATTTGTAAATAGTTCTGTGAAGGCAACAATTACAGTTGTATTTATGGTCAGTATGATTAAAAAATCGCATGCGCAAAAATTGTTTCATCGACAAAAATGTTGATAACCTGCAGCTTTAGAGAAAGACTTGAGAGTGCGTGCATTTCACTGACACCACATTCCATCAGCATCTTTGCTAGGACTAGGAAAGACCTAGACTTGTGAGGTTTTCTTAAATATTAGATTAGTCTCTTTAAAAAAAATGTGTTGTAAAGCCATTTTATAGCCACCTACTAAAACCAAAGTTCAGAACAGAGGTACATGAGGAGTGGCACATTGAATATCATAGTGGTGGCTGACACCTCTTAAGATTGCGTCTTATTCATAAGCAGACTATAGTTTCTGTGTTAATGACGTTGAAATTCTTACTACTTTTAATGAAAAAGTTATAAACCTTCTTCCTTCCTCCTGCACTTCCCCGCCACAGAGCTTTCAGTTGAAGGTAAAAGAAAACCACATTTTTTTTTCCCCAGCTGCTCATTAAATTAATGTATTTAAGCTCATGGTAAATACAGCATTGACACTCCTGGAGGATTGTCCAACAAGCCTCAAAGCTTTGGGAAAACAATGTCTCCTCACCTGTCAGCTGGATGAGTTAGGAAGTTTTTAGAGGTTAGATTTTCCTCTATTTTGTTTGTGCTTTAGGTGGGTAGTTGTCTCTTATTCTATTTAACATAGTGTAGTATCATGAGTCTTCATCTCAATTAGTTCTGTGGTTTTCCTGTAATAAAAAAAACCCCAAGCATGCATACTGCTGTTTTACCTCAAAAAATGCTGCTTGATTATTAATTTTCATAAACTTTTTGTTTGCACCTTGTTTTCTGAGGTGATCAGGAGTGATGTTCTTTGACAGATGTATTTTATCTTTTATTCCAAAAGTTCAGGTAAATACCAATTGGTGCACGTTGGTAGTAGTTGTTCAGTCTTCCTAAACATCCTGGGGAAAGCAGTGCAGGTAAAATGTGGTGTCCCCCTCCCCAAGCCTGGGCAGGGTGAAATCTCTTCTCTGTATAATTGAAATGAACCTTGATTAGCACCTTTAATCTGTGACTGATCATAGGATTGACTTTGAATTCACAAAATCTTAATTAAAAATCAGTGGTGTTTGGGTTTTTTTTGGTTTTCATTACTGTGTGGACACAGTTTTCTGCTCATGACATAGAGTTGAATTCTTGGCCAGAGGTACTTGACAACGTGGCATATATCAGTATCCAAATAATTCAGATGATCACTACTTGGAACCTGAAGTATAACATACTTTCTGAAGCCGAAATCAGCCCTAAATTAGGTGAACATGGAAAATAAAATTCATCTGCTGTTTCAAATAAACCAAAATACATTTACCAGTTTTAATAAATGTTAATATATGTAAATATCCAGCTATATGGGCTTCAATATCTGTCCTAGCAAGGTTTTTTGCTCATTTTTGATCATTTCTTTGAGTTTGTTGTTATTGTGCTTTCATCAGCAAGCCTGAAGGTGTTGCTCATATTAGTCTTTGGAGTATTTGTGTCTCAGAGACGCAAATAACATTATGTTAAGCCTTGGACAAGGTACCTTGTTCACAGAGGTGGGATCTGGTTTGGCTGTTTTGCAGCTATTGTTTGGTTGGAACACCTGCAAGAAAACTTTGCTAGTAGTTCTCACAAATATTTTTTCCAGCTTTCTTAACAGTAAAGCTCATTGACTTCAGTCAGACATAGATTTGTGGTTCCATTGAAATAAATCGGGTTTCAGGGAACTGCTCTAGTTTTGAATACATTTACTGGCTTTACTGAAGTGACATTGGCAAGATTTTTCTTAAATTTAAAGTCTGTCTAACAAAGTTTCCTTGTTCCAAAAAATGAAATATTAAACAAGTAGAGAAAATCAGCATGGATGTTTTGGGATGGGTGAGTTTTTTGATTTTTTAGAGTCTATGTCCATATTAACCTGTTTTGTGGGTAAGGATGTTGAGCACTGTCTTGGAAAGGAAAATTTGGGCAGGGATGAAAGGATTAAAACAAACTGTGATAGAGACATTGTGATCTTGAAGTTGCCCTAAGTAGGTATAATAATTTGTTAATTATTTTTGGAAGATCGTTGTGAACCACAGCTGTTGAAAAAAAAAAAAGAAGTTAAAACCAAACCCACAAAAACCAAAATGCCAAGGAAAGTAAACTTTTAATAAAAATTCTGGGAAGTAAATTAGACTGAACATTCAGTGTTCATCACCTAGTGTAGGTGGAATACGCGTATGGTTGTTCCAGCTAATAGCTGTGATTCTGTGATATCTTACCTCCCTGGCAGCTGAGGTGTGATCAGGGCTTCTTCATTGGTTAAATGAATATTGCTGCTTCCATCATTGTGGTGTAAAGTCGTGGGCATTGCTCCTGGAAGTGTCTCTATGATTGACTTGGAGCAGCGTTGTTAAGACTGGTTGGGGTCATGTTGGTTTCTGAAATACCTTCTTTAAATATGGATCTTTGAAGGCTCCTTGGGACTGTGTTGCTGCTGCTTTTCCTGGTATGGGCAGACCCTGGGGTATTTTTTTGTAGTGGTCACTCGGAGCTGTGTCTGTAAGCCAAACATCTTGTCACCCTCTGGGAAGAATGTTGGCAGGCTTTAGCCTCTCCTTGTGCTGATATTGTGCAGTGGAGTCTCTCACCTCTTTGTCACAGAATGGTTTGGATTGGAAGGGGTCCTAAAGACCATCCTTTTCCAACCCCCTGCTCTGGGCAGGGACACCTTCCTCTAGACCAGGTTGCTGGTCAGACCAAGGCCTGTCCAACATGGCCTTGAACATTTCCAGGGATGGGGCATCCATGTTCCAGTGCCTCACCTTGGAAGAGCAGAAGTGTACAGATATTTTGTGTCTGTGACAAGTGATGCAGTTTGGTTCTCTGCACAGAATTGGAAGGATTATTTTGAGTTATCTGCCCTGGCCCTTTCTTCCTACATGTTTCACTCTGCTCTTGGGCTGTAACTAATGAAAATTCCTTCATCTAGTGTAAAGTCTGTTCACCAGAACATGGATGTATTAAAGAGGAGATGAAATTACAGTGCACTAATAACCCTGTGGACAATGGCTCATATGTATTGGCATTGTTTGCAGAAAGTTGAGGGTTTATGTGTAGTGAGTCACTGAGTTACACATCACAAGGTAAAAAGCTGTTCCACCATCCTTGTTTGTCTCCTGCATGTTATTTCCAATTCTGATTCATTGAAATGAAGTGGTGAGCAAGAATGTGGTTCTGTTATGGGATACAAGTGAATGGATATTTTAAAGCACTGGCTCAGCCTTTTTGAACATGTGGCACACCTATTCCCAGTGCTAGTCTAGTTTACATGAAGAAATGTGAGTGCAGTTGGGTCTAGCTGAGAAAGAACTACAAGTTAACTGTGGGGAACTTGAGGAATTGCATTAGAATCAAAAAGCATCCTAAGTTGAAAGGGATCCACAAGGATCATTGAACCCAGCTCTTGTCCCTGCACAGGACCACCCCAAGAAGGAATGGAGCTGATGAGCACAGCTGGTGCCTTCCAGCATTTCTTGTGTCTGAGCCTTGGTGGAATTGCTGAATCTGAATATGCTGCTTAAGCGTAATGGTTATGCTGTATCTATTGTGTGAAGTTACACAAAAAAGTCAGAGGCTGTTGCCTAATCTAACTTGCCTCTGCTCTTTGGGATTCATTTGAAGGAAGTAGGGCCACAGCAAAAGTGGTAACAAAACATTTTGGCTTTGTAATTCATGTGTCAGTGTCTCTTGCTTTCTATGACTGGTCTATGCGCCTGTTTATGTGTGGGTGTCTGCTGCACACCTTGTGTATATAATTTTTAGATATCTTTTCTCCAAGATACATGTACAATAAGGATTTTAAAGGAAATTACATTCTAAGGCACTCTTACATGTATGACTCTTGTATGAGAGGAAAGATGATCGCGATCTGTGTGTGTTGATGGTTCTGCAGAGCAAGATAGATCAGAGGGTGCTTGCTGGAATTCTGTGCTCAGACCTGAGGGAGGAACTTGCCCTGGTTGGTGATGGCGTACATTAGTGTCTTCCCTCTGGAAGGGCTGTCCTCAGCCTAGAGGAAAGGCTCGAGTATTTTTACAGAATCACTAAGTCTGGATAAGACCTCCAAGATCCAAGTCCAACCGTGAACCCAGCGGTACCATCATGTTTACTGTTAATCCATGTCCTTAAGTGCCTTGTCCAGACAGTTTTTTTAAATGCTTCCAGGGATGGTGACTCTTCCACCACCCTGAGCAGTCTGTTTCAATGCTTGACAGCCCTTTCCATGAAAAAATTTTCCCTAGTTTCTAAGCTAAATGTCCTCTGGTGCAGCTTGAGGTCATTTTCTCTCATCCTGTCACTCCTTACCTGGGAGAAGAATTTCATGTCATTCTTTAATTCATCCAGAGTCTGGTATGTGTAGGAGAAGCTTTGTCTGAAGCCCCTGTTGTCCAGGTATGGTTTTATCTCTTTTTATTGCTTTTTTGTTTTCTTTTTAAAAGCTTCTCCTGCTGTTAACATCCTAATACAGAGTGATTCTCAAGCACAGATTCCATTAGCATTGTGTCTTTTGGTTTAGTTCTGGTTGGTTGAAGGAATTTGAGAATCTGGTGTCAGTGTAGGTAAGAATATTTAACCAAACATCTCTGGAATACATCAGGTTCTTAATCTACCTATTCTTAAAGCACAAAGTCTTCTTCAAGTCTCCATCCCTTTTCCTTCATCTTGTTCAGAAAGTTCGGTGTCTGATACTGATGCTGTGCTGTATCTGCCTTGGGGTGTTTGTTGTGCAGCCCCTGTCTCTGTTTGAGCTTTCAGGGGGGATGTTAGTATGTCCTGAGAGGGCTGCACAACCTTTCTGTACTTTTTGGATTTTTTTTGTCCAAGAAGGGCTTTAGAAGATTCACTCAGTGGTTCTGAGGTTTTCTGGACTGATGATATAGTTGTCAACAAGGCTTTTGTGTTGGAAAGGTGATTGTAAAACAAGCTCACTGTTTTCACTGTGTGGTTCAGAGTATACTAGAAACTCATACAGACAGTATTTCGAGAAATTTTTGAAGCTGTTGGCCAAAGTAACTGTAACTAAAAACCAGAGATCACAGCAGCTTGTTTCATGATAATCTTCATACTAAATGCAGGATATAAGACTCAGCAGATGTGATTGTGCAGATGTTGGGTCATACGTTAGTATTGATCAGTATTTCAAGGCCTAATTCTCTAAACTGTTATGGTAGGGTGGTGGTAAATTTAGCTTGTAGGGGGCTGAAAAATGACTCAAATTTCTGGTCATTCCTGTCACAGAAGACACTCAGTGCCCCAGAACAGCTGTGGGGACCTTGTGAATGGCAGCTGGTGCCAGTGGGCAGGTGGTGCCTGCAGTGTTTCTGTTCCCCAGCCTGCAAACATGGAAAGCTGGGGACAAGTGAACTCATACCTGTAACTTTCCAAGATAAGAATTGAAGGTTATCACCATCCAGAAGGTTATATGACTTCTTCTTCATATAAACCCTGTTAAAGGAGCAAGTGGAGTTAGAGTGTGTCAGGGTGGCTGTTCCCAGTGATCTGCCAAGGAGCATGTGAAGTGTTATTGCTCCAAGGTTACTTTTCCTGTCCTTGCTTCTACTGTTCCTGAAAAACTGTTTTTTCATTTTATTGACAGCTGTGACAGCCCTGAGAGTAAAACTAGAAATTATGGTGAAGGCTTGGAATTTTTTATTGGTTCTTACTTCCTTTAGTATATACTTTTCCCCGTGAAGTACGGTCATGCACTTAGTTTCCTCTGTGGAGTAATAATTTAACTAAAAGTTTTCACAAGTGAATTAAAGTTTAAATGTGTAATGTAGTATTTTTCTACAAAGCTATTTCTAATTGTAGTATCTGAATTAAAAAAAAATCTATTTCACAGACTGATTAGGTAGTAAGAGTGTGTTTTTCAATGCTTAATCTGACCTAAAAGATGAGCCTAGTTCCTTATTACTGACCTTGCAATAGGAACTTGGAGATACTAGAATAGTGAGAAAGGGCCAGAAAAGAGTGTGGAATGAGGTGGGAGAGAACTGCAAGTTTACTTGGCATTTGGAAAAGTTGCCAAATGGAAAAAAAACACATTTCTTTTCTGCTTTTGTTCTCCAAAAATGCAACCGGTGGAGGATAAGCAGTCGGGATGTGTAGGTGTTAAATTCCTCATAGAAACAGTATTAAAACTGCAAAACACGGTAGTGAATAAAAAGGTAACTATAAAAAAATATATTTTCAAAAGAAAATATTTTCAGGAGTATACCCAGACTTTTCAGAGAGGAGCTTTTCTGTAATATTTATTTTAATAAACAGTTTCTTGTGTTACGTTGTGTAAGGAGAGCTGAATATTTGTCTACAGTGAAAATAAATAGTAAGAGAATAGTAGCCTTGAGGAACTTGTGTGTATGTGTGCTGTGAGAGGAAACTGAGGTGCATGTGCCCAGGTTTTGCCCACTTGTGGGCAGCCCCGCTTCTGAGGAGCAGAAGGGCGGAAGCCAAACATCTTTAAGCAGCTGTCTGACATCCCTGCCATGCTGCTGATTGCACTGATCACACACTGCTATTTACTCCATCCCTCTGTCTAATAACCCTAGTGCACAATGGCTGATCTTCCCATCCCAAGAGTGTAAAAAACTGGCAGTCTTCAGATGGAAATGAGTCTCTTGGCATTACAAGGTGGCTTGTGGTGGTCTTGTCACTGACAAAGAAGCTGCACACTTCTCAGGACCATTCCAGATAAGCTTCCAGTTTACATGGAAGTGCAAAACACTTTGCCAAGCATGTGCAAAAATGATTTTTTTGTTGAGAAGTGTATTGAGATTAGCTTGATAAAGTCTGTCCAGGGCTTTGATGCCCTTCCTTGTAAGAGGCCCGATATTGCCATGAAAGAATTCTGCTCATGTTGGTATTTCCAGATAAGCTGTTTCTAAAACTTGGAGGTCTTCTTGTTGCAATGGCTTCAGGCTTAAAATATAGAGGGTTTTCCTTCGTTTGATGGTACTGTGATATACCATTCTTCCTCTTTTGATGATTTCAATGCAGTATTTTGGAAATACCCTGAATTCAGGGAAGCATGCACAAATTAGTTAGCATTCTGCATCTGGTTTCTCGAGGTTCCTTAGCTCTGCTAATTATTGGTTAGTTTTTAGCATGTGAGGAGTGTAGCAAATTCTTGATGAATGGAACAAAAATAACTGCCTTAAGGGGTTCTCTCTTCGTAATCTTTTTGTGCCTGATTAAAGCATTGACATTTAAGCAGTCAGTCCTTCAAAGACTGATCGTTAATGAACCTTGAATGTTGGTCCTGTTGGTCCGGAGGGAAGGAGTTCTTGTGGTTATGTGTTGTGTTGCAGGCACATACAGCTTGGCCTTGTGGCCAAATACAAATTCCTATAAAGAGAGAGTTCCAGAGCTGTTGTAATGTTTTTTTACTTTGGCAGTTTGTATTTGAAGGAGCTGAGGAGCAAGGTTTGTCTTTGTAAACTGTATTATGGGTTTAGTGTTGAAAGGTGATGGTACTGTTTTTTGTTCCACTTCAATTTTGGGAGTTTTATGATGCTCTTGTCACAAAGAGTTGTGCATGCCAATGCCCACTAGATACTGTGGGGAGGTTATTCTACTTAAATCTCATTTACTTGATCCTGCATTTTCAGGGCTCTTTGTAACATGTCCAGCCTCCAATTGACTGTGTTGATTTGGCTGAGTAAAATTGTTCTTCCCAACTGTTGAAGAAGAAGTTTCTGTTCCTGTTTCCCATTTGAAGTAGGAAGGAAACTGTCAGTCCTATGTGAGACTGCTGACCTCCTGTCAAATGCATTTACTGCTTCCCATGTGTTAGATGGGAAGGCTTCCTTCAGCAAACTCCTCTACAGATGCCGTTATAGGTGACTTACAAGATGCCTGTCAAAGTCTTCTTGTTCTGGTTCTTCCAAACAGATGTGCAGTGGGTACAGGGATTAAAGGGTATTATCCAGCTGGTGTGATCATTAGAAATGATCTCTTATCTTGCGTATCTGGCCTACCATCCTACTATTTCAGCCCAATTCCTGAGGCATTGGGGTACATTTCCTGGTGAAGTCCACAGCTCAAGAGAGGAACTTTTTTCTGTTTTGTTTCCCCTGTGTTTACATTAGGTAGATGAAGGCGATTATGGAGTATAGCAGACCTGTAGTTAACAGGTGCTTCATAAACTGTCAGAACCATATTTTTAAGAAAAGTTGAGAATTTCCTTTGCATTTAGTTTGGGTCTCTCAAATG
Source organism: Lanius collurio (assembly GCA_020086605.1). Lineage (NCBI taxonomy): Eukaryota > Metazoa > Chordata > Aves > Passeriformes > Laniidae > Lanius > Lanius collurio. The sequence goes on along the minus strand of JACBWW010000030.1, from coordinate 3,137,674 downwards.
CAGCAAATCTGGCTCTGTAAAATCTGGAGGTCATGGACTTCAGTGTTTAGTATGGCAGATAGTAATGTTGCTTTGATTTTCTCAAGCTCTAGTTTGACTCTAGTTGAACGTTTTTTTAAAATGTATTTTTATATGAAATATAATTACATAGTTTTCATGGTTTTGAATGCTGATGTAATAAAGTGAGAAGCCTTAGATAAAAGGTCTTCCATTCCTTCTAGCCCTTGGACAGAGTGTACTTGGTAAGTGCTGCAATTGACCAGCTGCCTGAGTGGGAGGGTGGGACACTCTAAATGCTCTGTTGTGTTTTTCAAGAAAACGCACAACAAAGATGTCTTAATTTTCAGTGTAATTGTATAAAATGTCTGAGCTGCAATACTGGATCCTTCAGTTTCTCCTGTGTTGGGGGGACTGGGATCTAGAGTGTGTGTTCTCTGTGGCTGCAGTCACAGGCATGACTATCCAAGAGATTGTGGTGGTGTAATATTTATTGCACCATTCTGCTGCTGTGTCCAGACATTGCTTTTCATCAGCCCGTGTGGATCCTCTCTCTTAATGTGAGCTGATGAGTCAAAAGTTGGAGTATTAAAGGAAGGCGTTGCATCCCTGCTAATAAATCCAACTTTGCTCAGATTAAGTGTAGAATTTAGTATTAATTGATTGGTTGGGGGTTTTTTTTGTGGTTTTTTTTTTTTTTTTTTATATTCAGTAAATAACGGTAGTCTTGCTCTCTTAAAACAGAAGTCTTCTTTTTAGGAGAGACCCTTGAGCCCTTTAAAAGTGGGTTTGTTGTACCTCTGTAGAGGTTGGCTAACACTGGAGGAGCAAGAGATTGGAGGAGTCTCTGGTGTGTTGCACTACAAATTGTGTTGTTCATGGTTTCCTAAGAATGAGAAAGGTAGAATTGGCCTGTTTTGGTTTTATGGTCAAAGCTGATTGTAACCTTTAAAGTTTTTGGTATGCTTAATGATTGAATGGCTAAGTAACAGTATTATCTTGTGGTTGATTCAGTCTCTTAACAGTATACTTATTTGTTGTTCCTCCTAATGTTGAAGTTGTTAATTTTCTTAATTAGAATTATCTTTGTGACATTATGCATCAGTGATCAATGTAATTACTAGAGAAGTGCGCAGGTATCTATACCTCTGACATTTATTTGATTTGATTTCAAACTTTAAACCTACTTAGATGAATATGCATATGCAAATATAACTCCTCAGTTTGGATCTGTAAGCTTCTTTGTGGTTTATGGCACAGGTATTGCTGAGAAATACAAAAGTAGATGTTAAATGGCAGAGTATCAGTTCCTAGAGTTTTGCTGTGGTAGTTTACATTCAAATGTTGCAGTGAGGTAAATCTGGCTAATTTTTGTTATGAGTGGAGATGCAAAGAGCTACTGATCAATCCTGGTTTTTGGTTTTTTTTTTTTCCTTTTTTTTTTGGTGAGGGATATAAGTATGTTTGCTACTACTGTGTGGACACAATGAACACAGGCATGTTAACCTTTCTCAGTGTGTGAGATAATATTGTAGTAGTTGAGGCAGTAGTAAAATGTGTGGGAATCTATATTCAGATAATTTAGACTGTCTAAGAAATACTCCCTCCAATACATTGCAGTAACTTTCTTGGATTGCTCTGGTTGCTAGTGCTTGGGTATCTGAATACCAGGATGCAGAAGTAATTACTGGTGATCATATTACTGCTGTCCACTACAGGAATTCCTTCATAGTTCATAATGACATTATTATGGGAATAAAGTATCTGGAGCTTGATTTTTCTTTTTTCTTTTAGTGGTTTTATTGAAAAAGACTGTAGGAGAGCAATACATTTGTATGTTATTTTATTCTCCAATTATAATCTCATCGTTCTCTTCCTATTTTACTGATGCACTGAAACATTTTTAGGCAGTTAGCAGAGCTTTATTCCTCTCTCTTACCTAGATACTGAGTGGGCCATTTAAATTACAATATTAATAAAGATCTCATTTTATCTACACTGTATTTGTTTAGCAGGACTTAATTTCTGGACAGACGTGATCTTTGCTTGCTTTAATTCACAAAGAAGTAAGAAATTACACACAGAAAAATCCTAAATATTCTTACCCATTTGTATAAAACTCTGACAATCAATATGATGGAAAAACCTGTAGTAAAGTGCTGCTTTTGTGTCTGTCAGTCCTTCTCTGTCTGAGATACCTGTTGAGCTGTAGTATGGGAGCTCAGTTATAACATTCACTTGCTGCAAAAGTACATTGGACAAAACACGATGAAAACATTGAAAATGGAGTGTTTGTATGTTAAATATGAACCAGCAGTTGCTAGTCCAAGAGGGAGGAAAGGGAACAAGAACTAGAGCATTTTCTGCAGTGAGAGCAAAGTCGTGTGAAGGTAACAACTCAGACGTTTAAAATGTCTGAGCTGCACTCAGCCTCACTCCCAAGCTGTCATTACGGATAAGCATAGAATTGACCTTTGGATTTCATCCTCTACCTCCTCTCTCCTCATCCCCAGGTTCTGTACCAAATTTCTTATTTAATGAGAATGTACCTTTTTTTTCTCTAAATGTTTCAGTGTTCTGAGGTTTCCTACCAGAATTCCTTGTTTTCTTAGAAATTTCAGATGATGACACTTTCCTCTGAAAAGAGCAGGGAGTTTGTGAATCAGAGGAGCTGATGTTTCTGGAGTTACGATCAAAAGGTTTTAACTGAAATATTGCTATTTGATGGATTCTTGTCCTCTGGAAGGGAAAGGTGATTCTGACAAGTCAGCTGCTTGACTAACAAATTGTTAATTAAACTGGAAGCCTGAAATTGCCCATATTTTGGGTGGATTTTTCAAGAGCCTGGGTTAGGAGGCTGATTTTATGATCTTTGTATTATTTAAAAATGTTTGGTATAAAGTCTTGCTCTTTGATAGAGGATAATTTTGTATATTCTGTGCTTCCCATCCTGTTGAATTTCAGCAGGGTTTTGGAGGCAATTTGCTTTTCTGTTATCAGCATATACGTCTGAAAGGTATTTTAAAATAAAGTAATGTATGTCTGGGAATTTTACGGTAATGTTTTAGTTGAAGGCAATTTTTCATAGCTATATGTGTGTTCTTAACTGTAAAAAGGGCTGGACCGTGCTTGAGATACTCAAAACTCTCCATGAGCAGCTTGCTTCAAAGCAATGGCATCTGATGTTCTGTCTCTCCAGTTTAGGGCCCTTGGAACTTCACTCTGCAAAATCAGCTTTTCCAAAGGAAGTTTTTTCCTCTGGCAAAGTCAGGATTCCAGAAATGCTGACTCTGTAATGAAACAGCAGTAAAAATGGTATAAAATTTTCCCTCCCTCATTCCTTTAAATGTTTTTCTTTCTACCAAAGTCCTCTATCAACATAATCCAGTGTTCTGAGGTGGAAGGTGTTTATCTGGATTGGGTGTGGGGAGCGATTGGTGAGCAGAGAACCTTTTTGTTTTATTTTCATATAGAAAGACTTCAATTCTTTTATTTTGTTTTTAGAAGTATGCCACTGAATTGAGGTATTTTCAGTCTATCAATAGACTGTAATAGTGGCTCTCAAGCCTCTGTTTTTAAAGCTCCAACTTTTCCAAATTTTCTTAAGGACAGTTTGATTCTTAGGAGTGCAAGTCTGTGCCTGTAGCCATGTGCATGTTATAGTGAAATATTAGAAAATAATATATATGGAAACTGTATTAGCCCTATTGAGAGCCTTTCTACTTTTTCTCAAAAAATAAGATAAAAATCCAAGTGTGCAAATGTTACTTCTTACTATCTGCAAAAACAAGAGACAGATTTTAGTTTTCTGTTTGTGGCTATACTGTTGTTAATGGATGCTGTCAATGGGAATTTCTTCCTGGGTTTGCAAGGGTGAAATGAATTCTTTTCATCTCTTTTCTCCTGTATAAAGATACTAGAATAATTAGACTGACGCTTCTCATTTGGAAAAACCTGCATCTGTCATTTGTATAGGTAAATGGGAAGTTTAGAGTTTAGGGAAGAGTGCTGTATCATGGTTGTGATATGATCCATAGTTGTCTGATGGACATAGGCTCCAGGAGTTTGGGGACATCTGAAAGACCATAAATCAAAGAATTCAAGTTCTTGGTCATTTGAAGCTGTTCAGCTACTTTATGAAATATATGCCATTTTGTCTGAATAATGGAATATAGCTCTGAAGTAATTGAACCAGTTTATTGTATACAAATGTTACTGTGTGCAGTCTCAGGCACACAGTAAGATCATACAGGAGTTTGCTGTTATGTTCCATGAAAGGTTTTTTAATTAAGCTTTCTGAATTGGTGATATTTCCTATGTGGAATGTTGTGGCTTCATTCCTTAGGAGTGCTGCTTAAACTCTGTCATTCTCTGCAAGGTACTTTAATGTCCTTCATTCATAACATTTTCATTGGTCTGACTGACTAATCCATCCTTTCTCTTTCCTAATAGTGCCTTAGTGCTTGTATTTAATTTTTATTTTTTGTTTTAAAGTGGCCTCCAGCTAAATAGGAGGCTACTTTAAAGGGAACTGTTACTTTAAGTGAAGATCCCTGGGCTGACATTTTGTTGCATCACTTGCATTTTTGTTGAAGTCCAATGTTTATGCCACTGAACAAGGAGAGTAAATAAGTTAAGATGGAGGAGTTGCTTTCCAGTTCATCTCATCATCTTCCTTTTGGTTTAGGAGCTGTATACTCTGCTACACGTTTAAGTGGATTTTACTGCTCCTCCCACAAGTTTTAGGGGTAGCTGACGGTGTGTAGGGTGGGCTTCTTGAACCAGCATCCATAAAGTTAGTGAGTTTGCTGTGTAGCTATCTGAGTGTGTAAAATGTGGATCAGAGAACTACAGCATGTTTCTGTATTTTTATTTCTGGTATTACAGTATCAGGAAAGAATTTGGGAGTACTATTTTTACAATTGGCCTTAAACGGAGACTGAAGGAAACAGCGCGGATTCCAGCATTCGACGAAGCAACAGGAAGGGAAGCAATGAAAACCATAAACCGTGTTGAGTAACATTTCCTCTCTTCTACTACTTCCCCCCAAGGGTGACAAAGTCTTTATTGAGCCTAACAGGATCCCTAATAAAAGCTGCTTTCAATCTCCATAAGGAGCCTGCTGAATCACTGAGAAGAAAGTTAAGGCATTGGGCTGGAGGGAGCCTCCCACTTAAGAGCTTACACAACGAGTGCTCTGTGCTCCAAGAATCACCTCTGTTTGCTTTACTAGGCACTTTAAATAACAACTTTAATGCAGAGAAATTCAAACACTGTCCAAGCGTGTATGAAAATCCTTGTCCTGATACCAAGTGAGTGCTTAATTCTGCTGGAGTTTGTTTCCAGCCTTGTTTCTGCTCACAGCACTGAAGAGGGAGAAGCAGCTAAGCAATATACAAACAGGCAGATACCTTTCAACCATGCACCTTCCTTCCCTGGAGGATTTTGTAACCTGATGGTCTTTTGGAATGCTACTGGAATTTGGGAAGCTGTTGCCATATGGCTTAATTGTTGTTTCAAAGACAGAAATGTGTGTCTGTTTTTTTTGAAGTATGTTCTCAGTAGTATGGCTGGATCTCTAACAGATCTTTAGAAAATACTAATATTTTGTTTGCCCTAAAACACATAAAATATGCAGCCTGCCAACTGCCTTAGCTTGGAAAAGGTATGGATGGAAAATAGCATTGGTCATTGTTTGTGCTTCTGTAGAAGCAGGTTCTTGTGTGTGACCCCAGGAAGCCTGGGTGGCTTGGTAGCCTGCATGGGCTGGGTGTGGGGAGCCTTGAGTGAGCCAAGCATATGTTCTTGCAACAGGAATTTAATGTGTTTGGGGTGGATTGAGAGACAGCTTTTGTGCAGCTCTTTAGGACAGGTTTGTATGTGAGAGCAATCTGTCTGGAACTTGCTGACACAGCTGGTTTTACATGCAGCTTTGAAGTGCTGGTGCTGTGATGCAGGTTTTTGCTCTTTTCTTATTCCCTGTGCAAAACTCTGGACTGACTGAATAATAGTTGCCAGTCTGCTTTCTTTGAGATCCCTTGTTTTGGGTTCAGAGTGGATCTAGGGTATCTATGAAGCCCAGGCTCATTGGGATTTGAGAGCATCCCTGAGTCCTGGCCCTGCTGCAGTGTTCATCTGTCCCATGGCTGGTGCTGCTTGGTTGGGGCTGGATGCTGCTGTTTGGGACCTGGGCTGCCTGCTGGCATGAAGGACATAACAGGGAGTGCTGAAAGGAGTCTGGGGATTTATGGCTTCCTCAGCATCCCTAATACCTGACTGCAATTGCTGAGGTTGTCTCTATGTGAGATTAATCAGAATTTGCAACTATGAGGTAATTTCAAAAGAATTTATTTTCCTCAGAAATAGATTAGATTTCCTGTTCAGTGTATAATAATAATAATAATAATGATGGTATTACTGGAACACTTGGCTGGGGTCACATAAAGTGAAGCATCAATTTTTTGTTTTGTGTTTTTGAGGGGCAAAGTTGCTTTTGATGCAGTCATTCCATCCTCATTTCAGAGCATCACACTGCTTTTACCTGCTTTTAACACTGCAGGAGGATTTGTCCTGGACCTTGTTGCAGACTTAAAGCATCTGGATGCAGCTCATGTGAATTACAGTTGTGCTGGCTGGAGTTGTTGATTGGGAAACTTTGTGGTCAGAACTCCATGTTCTAGACCACTATTGTTCCACTGGAGCCTTAATTCCAAGCTTTGTAAGGATGCTTCTTGTGTGAATTCAGAGATTGTGTGAGAAGAGGGTGAAGCAAAAGGAAATGATGAATACTTGCAAATTTTGCTTATCGTTGGTGTTGCTGCACTGTGACGCTTGTTCAGAAGCATCCAGATCTCGGTAATATTTTAAAAAGATGCCAATAATGAAATTAAGGGTGACTGCCACTTCCTCAGCAACTCTTAGTTTGGATTATATTCTCTTGATGATTTTTCTGGCTGACTGTACTTACTTCTTTATTTTAAAAAGTTACATCTTAACAATTAAGAAATAAATTTTTCACCTTCCTTGCAAAAAAAAAGTAGAAGCGAATTACTTTCAAATAAGTGTTTTGGGATAAATGGGTGGTGATGGCAGTTTGCTGGTGGCTTTGCTTTTGTGTGGTGAGTTTTCAGTTGATGCTTCTTTTATTTTCCCCTCTTACGGGATCTTTGAGAGTTAGCATCTGGCAGGGAAAATGAGAAGTGGTCTGGATATTCAGGTGGCTCACTTTGAACTATATTGGGATGAGGATGTTATCATAAAAGAACATGTATTTATATAACATAATGTTGTTACTAAAATCTCTGTGTTTTATATCACCTTTGGTTTAGCAGCTGGTTAAGCTTTTTGCTGGAAGGATGTGTGTGCTGGAGATGATAAAAACTGGTGCTGAAGGAAGCTGAGACTGCTGGTGGCCACACTTTTGTGATAACAGTGTCATCCGCAGAGCCATCCCTTGGTTTCTGCACTGCTGCTGAAGCACACACTGTTTTCTAGAGTGTATTCTGTCATGGGAAGAATTTGAAGACACAGATGTTCTCTGCTTTTTTAAACACATCTGCTGTGAGAACTGGAGGCAAAGAATGATCTGCCCTAGGCAGCTTAGTGCAGGATCTCTGTGGTCGCAGTGTTGATATTTCCTCTCTATAGTATAGAAAATCTCCGTTCTAACAGGATTAACAACTGCTTGATTATTCTTTGCCCAGTTTCCGACCTTCCCTTGAGTTACTGGAGCTGCAGTTTTAGCTAGGTGGATAGATAATGTGAGTTACTTTCTCTGTAAATAACCTTAGTCAAGGTTGTTTTCTGTCAAAGACTGAAGAATCTGTGTGGGTATAACATTTGCAGGTAGATCCTGTGATTCAGTTTCAGCTGATGAAAAGCTCTGAAGAAAAGATTGCAAAATAAAATCATGCTGACCTTGTTCTTCAGTTTACAGCATGTGAAGAAATTGTATTTCATCAATAATTGTGTCTCAGTTGGATTTTGACAGAAAAGAAGTAAGTAAAGAGATTTTAAGGAGGTATGGAAAGGGGCTGTAAAATTCTAGCAAATGCTTTGTGTTCTGCTGATGTGGTGCTGAGTGTTGCCTTTGGCATCACCTTTTGTAGTGAGTATCTGAAAGTATATGTGAAAATGACATCTACCCTTTGTACTGAGGTTGTGTGCTTGTCCACTGTTTGTAACTGCTGTGGTGACTTAAACCTGTTTTTAAAAACGAAACTGAAAGTTGTATTAGAAGCTGTTGTAAACCTTGAGTTAGAGAAATAAATGCTTTCGGCTGTGTTGGAGGAGGATTTTAGGGAACGTGGTGCAGCTGGACTTCAGCCTCTGTCCACGAGGTGGCCACAGCCCCTGCCCATTTCTGGCCAGCCTCAGATTAATTGATGTTCCTTGCCAGAAAAAAATATAGAACAAGTCTCTAAATATAGTATGTCAAATGTCATTTCAGTGATATTTTAAGCACTTAGTCTGAAATGAGTTGGAAGTATTGAAGAAAACTTCAAAAACTATGACTGATAACTAGTTTTCATTTTATTGGGAAAAGCTGGGATATATACAACACATATACTGTATCCTTACTTGTTAGAATCTGAAGTGGCATGTGAGGGAGAGGAGGAATTCTACCTGGCTGTATCTATTTAAACAAGTAAAAATGGGCTTTTTTCACCAACACATGGAAGACACTTTGGATGGGTACATTCAATGCACTGGCAGTAAGAGGCACCTTGCAGCCCTTCCCAGGAGATTGCTGAGTTAGCTCTTTTCTCAGTGGTACCCAAAATCACCTGCTCTGCATGACTAGGAGAGGGGCTTTAAAAGTCAGGTATTTTTAGGGAAAGCATTACAGATCCTGATTTAAAACCACCTACAGAAACTGCTGTGTGAGTAGCCAATGTGTTTAGCTTGTTGATGTGTCACCTGGCTGGGCAGTGAATTACATTAATCATGTAGTTTATTATATTTATCAACATTAGAGCAGCAATTGTGGGCAGTGTAAGTTAAATGCCTTCTGCTGAGTGAGGGAATAGGAGCCTTTGCCTTCCTTTTGCTGTGCTCTGCTGAGCTGTTCCCTCTGCTGCTGCTCATCTGACAGATGAAGTTGGAGTTGGGGGGATACTTTCCAGACATGTATCCCTTTAAGGAAATGTTTATCTCTTTAACTGATCAACTGTTTGTTCATCAAGCTCCTTCAGAAGGTCAGTACAGCAGTTCTGTGTGCTGCACGTGGAGTGCAGGAGTCAGTCCAGGCCAAGTGAACTTGCAAAGGGACTGCATTCTGGGGAGTTGTAGAGAATAATTGTACAAGTCAGGATGTGCATTTTTCATATGCAGAAGGTTAAAGCTTTGTGATTAAATGGGAACATAAGCTCTTATTCGGCTTACAGTTTTCTGTAACTCCTAACTACAGGACTGCTTATCTAAAACATTTTTGAGATATTCTGTTACATCTTAGTCCCAATTATGTAAAAAAAAAAAACTGGAAAATGTAGGAAAACTTACATAGACATAATGAGTTATGAAGACTTAAAAAATTCAGCTTTAATTTTAATACTAACATAGCAACTGTCCTGGCTACCCAACTTTTACTGTTCTTTCGTCTTAGGAGTCCGATATTGTTAACTACTAAGCTACAGTATGCTCTGAGTTTATAGTTGCTGTATTTCTGTGCCTGATGTTTGAGAATTAGCATCTGGCAGGGAAAATGAGAAGTGGTCTGGATATTCAGGTGGCTCACTTCGAAGTTGGAGAAGTTGAGACCGTTCCCTGCCCAGAAACAGGGAAAGCTCAGTAATGAAGCTGTTGGATACCTGAAGCGACCCTTTGGCTGCCAGGTGCCCACCTCTGACAGGCTGTGATGTGTTTGAAGTCTGATCCATAGCTAGTGCTCCTGCATGTTTCACTGATGAAATCATGTTTGTGGCAGCTTGGAGGATTAAAATTATACTGGACCATGTGAAATGAGTGCTTTATAAATGTGTTACAAATTCAGGCCTTCTGTTTAATTTTCATAGGATTTGGTAATGACATTTAGAAAAAAAATCAGAGTTTTATTGGTTTTACATGGTTTGCAATTATGTCTGACCTTTCATTTGATACAGCAGTCTATATCTGTTATATTGCTAAACATGGACTGTAAAGCCAAAGAACTTTTCTGAAGTAAATCCATTGTAAATTTTGAGGCCAGCATTCATACTCATTTATCTTTTGTAAACACTGGATAAATGCAGCACTTGAAAATTCAGAACATACTTTCCAAGGCCAAGCTGGAGAGACTGCTCTATGGTGTGTAATGATTTTGTTGTGCATGTATTTGACTCTAACAGCCCACCTGTTCAGGACAGTAAATTAGGTGATGAATAGCCCTAGTGAGCTGTTCCCTGCCATGTGGTCTGTACCATCAACACAGATATTTTTGTGACTGAAGAAGATTCTGTCTGGTGAGAAGTTTAAACAGCTGTATCTCCTAATTCTAGCTTCTATGTAAAGTTAAATTTATAAAGCTAAATAATCTTCATGTTTTACTATTTTTGTTTCTGTGGTTGCTTGTGGATGGCACTGATGTGGTGCTGACTAGTGGCAGTAGGAATGAGAGACCTCTAAAGCTTTATTGTTTTCATCTTTGCCAAAGAGTATTTTGGAGTAATTTTTGATGTTCCCTCCAGATATGGACTGGGCTGAGCAAGAGAGAGGCAGTAGGATGGTGTAGTTTGTAATGGGCCTGACAGCTAGGTCTGAGGTGGACATGAAAGAGTTCTGCCTCTCTAAACATAACCCCTTTGCTATGAGAAGGTATCTGGTGGTTCTCTGCACCCGGTATAGTGGCTTAGGTTTTCACTGCTTTTGAAAAATTTCTTCAATAAAGAGATCTGAGAAGGTTTTAACAATTTTTGACCTTGGGTGAACAGACCTGCTCTATTTGTCTTATTCCATGTGTTGCTTGCTGCTGTATTCATTCACATAAATAATATTTTCAGAGATATATTTAATAAATCCTTTTTTTCAGGTCAGTATTTATGCATCAGTTGGACTTCACTCTTTTCATTTCCACAGCTCAAATGTAGACAGGGTTCTTCAAGTCTGTGTGTATCCTGACCTGTCTATTAATCTGGGCTTTGTATAATTCTGTGTAATTTACTGCAGAATCTGAAAAGTAACATTGAGTGATTAGATGTGAATGAGGTTGCTTATGTTTGTATTTTTTTTTTCTCTTTCTTTTTAGGACTTGAATACTATCTATTCTTTCCTTCATGGACTGGACATACTCTCACATTTCAGGGAACATCAGCTAAGGTGAAGTACTCTGCAGTTAGTGTTTTTTAGCGCACTTACATCTATGGCTTTTTTTGTGGAGACAAGCAGAGCTTTTGTTTGCCTGCACTTTGAGGTGGCAGAGCATTGCCCTAATCCATTGCTGAGTTAAGTCACTGCAAATAATGTGGCATGGAATCTAAACTAATTAGCTCTTCTAAGAAGGAAGGCAGAGCTTGCTACCATTTGCCTGCAAAGTACTGTGTAGACAGTGCCCTGTCTTAACTCCAGATTACAAAAGCTTTTTAATGCTTCAGAATTCAGATGATCTCAGAATCCATAAAATGGAAGGCAAACAAAACACAAAAACTGCTTTGGAAGTATTTTAGTTCCTTCAGTTCTGTTGCTATGGGTAATTCCAATGTGTGGGAGTGATTTAAACACTTAGAGAACATGCTGTATATTATCTGTTTGGATAATGAAGAGCACCGTAATAATTTCAATTTTCTGGTTAAGCACATCCTTTTAGAACAAAAGAAATAGTTGAATTTGAGGTCTTAGAGCCTGAAAATGATTTTACTGAAATGTGATGATGAATGTCTTATGATCTTCAGGGATTAAAATTGAAATTGAACTTCTCTTCCTCTTCCTTCAGAATAATGTCATCAAGTGCCCGCTATGAGAGGTACAAGGGCAACCAAGTTCTCTTTTGGTGAGTACATAGCACTTGTTGGAGGTCTTCAGCAGAAATGTGAGCAAACTCAATGTTTTGCATGTTGTAGTACATCATTTGCTTTTCAGTCTTTGTCCATTATTGGTTAAAAGCTTTGGCAGAGGTGGTTGTAGCAGTAGTGCAGCGTTGATATTTGAGAGGTGCCCATGACTTATCAGCCAAGCTCCCAGGGACAGCAGAGGTGGGAGGTGGTGTGTCAGTAACATGAGGTGACTGAGAGGCAGGCAGTGTCTCCTCTGCAGCCATGGGAGCCCTGGTGACACTCAGTAGGTGGCACTGTATCCCTGAAGCTGGCACTGCCGAAGCAGCCTGTACTGGAGAGGGATGGAGCTCAAACACCATCTCTTTACATTGCAAAAATTAGTACTTTATCTTACAGTTCTCTAGGTTCTTGCTGGGAGGCAAATATACCTTTATTTTCCTCATATTTTAGTATTGCTTATGGCATATTTATCCCCTCACAGCTAATCCTAGCTTTCTGGGTAAGGCACAACTTCCAGCACACCTGAGTCTAAGTAAGATTCCACCTGCTAGTAGGTGTAGTGGATGTGTGTGACACACACCTGCTCCAGTAGCAAGTAGGTCAATGTCTGTGGGGGGGGGGTTGTGTGTTGTCCTGTATTTATAGCCTTTATGTATACTTCCACTGTAATAAAATATTTTCACTAAAAATTTAATTTTAATAAAGTAAATTTTTAAACTGACTTAAATATCACAATGTAAAGTATTAGAAACATTCTTTATGTAGATGTTTTTAAAAAATAATATTTGTCCAGTTAAAGTTCCCAGATTCTTACATATTGAACTGGTAGAATGGTAAATCATTATTTTACTACAGTAATATTTTGGATACCATATTTCTCAGGTGCTGTAAGGAGAAGTACATATCAGTGATTTCTTTTCTTACAGCTCAGAAACTATTGCAAGATGCTGGTATATCCTGCTTTCTGGATCTGTGCTCATGAAGGATTCAATGTTTTTGCCACCTTGCAGGTATGTAAAATTTTTAAATTATTGTTGTTATTTAAGGCAAGTTGTATTTTTTTTTTAAATAAATGCTTTATGTGTATTTGTGTCACTGTAATTTTTAAAGAATTTTAAAATAGTTTCATCATTTTGTTTTTCTAAAGCTTGATAGTGAAAGAAATGTTCAGCTAATTCAGTTTAAATTTTCTCAGACTTTTTGTGCATATTGAAATTTTTTTGTGAAATACTGCACTCCATCTAGTTTGGCTTTTTAAGTTTATAAGAGTTTGTAGTCATCTTATTACCTTGGGGTCTCTGAATGATTTGTGCTGTGTGACTGTTCTGGATAGAGCTCCTCGTTGCAAAAATACGACTGCAGATCACATAGCTTCTGCCATTTGGTCGGAGGCTGTATTTGATGGCACATAGAATTTTTATGTGAAGCAAGAAGGGGCCAGCAGCATCAGCTGTGGACAGCTTATGCCAGAAGCCTGTCTGTGTCTCGAGGTTGAGGCACAGTGAACACTGACATGCTTTCACTGAAGCATATTATTAGACTTGAGCTGAACTTGGGCAAGTAATACCCTGAGTACCCAGACTAATACTGTGCTTGACCTTCTACATCACTTAGAAGTTTTATTTCACTGTGTTTCATTTGACTCAGCATGAGCTGACTGTGAGTGGGACAGACCTAATGCCAACTCCAGCTTACATACATTTCCATATACTTGAATTTCATGGTAAGTACTAGTAAGAACATGTAGGACTGAATTTTTGAACTCAGTTAACTGTAGGCTGGATATTAAACACTTAATGCTCCTTGTGTGACTGAAGGTCCTTGAGTGAAGTTGTCGAGAGAAGCTGTGGCTGCCCCATCTCTGGAAGTGTTCAAAGCCAGTTTGGATGGGTCTTGGAGCAGCCCTGTCTAGTGGAAAGTCTCCTTGCCTTTGGCAGGGGGCTGGAACAAGATGTGCTTTAAGGTCCTTTTCAACCAAAATTATATACTATGACGAGTCAATGATAAGTTCAGGAGTACAGGAAGTGAGAATATGGCACGCTGTTGTTTGTATAAAAACTCTCTAAAGTCATTGTTACGTGAAACTTGGAGTAAGTCACTTAGAAGCACCATTGCTTGTAAGATTTCTTGTGCCTTAAAAAAACCCCAACAAAGTAGATCTGTTATAGTTAATTCACAAGATAACAGCTAGATTTATTAAGGATAATGAGCAAAAATAGCTGCTAGGTGTTGAAGGGATCACAGAGCTCTGTGAGATGGAGCTGCTGACAGGTTACAGCTTAAACGGAGTGGTTCCTGGGATGTTCTATCTCCTTAGGTGGTGAGATCATGTGGAGAGGAAAAGAATGCACTCGTGATGGATATCTAGGGTGTTCAGCTCACTTCCATTTCATTTGAAATACATTCATGTTCATGCATTAAATATAATGATTTTTATTTTTTCTTCAGTTACTTTCCATGGTCTGAGTACCTTATCTGTCACATTTCTAGTTGAGGGAGCTGCAGTCGCCAGACACAGGCTGATTTTATATGAAATAGTGATGTGGATAAGTTAGTAGTATTATTTTGTAATTGTAATTAGCAGCATTTTAATTACATTTGAAAGAATACTTAATGTCACTCGTTATTCTTTGTCCGCAACCAAGTTCCTGATTATGTGAGTCATTCTGAAAGGAGACTTAACTACACATCTATAAGACAGCACAATACTGCCTTCATTCTCATTGCCTCCAGTGATACAGAGCTATCCTGTATTGCAGGAAACAAAGATAAGAACTTGTTGCCATGTTCTCTCTGCCTGATGAGCATATGATCCTAGACCTGTAATATGTTCATGATATAAACTTTATGGGAGAGTATGCTGTGTGGGATACTGCTTTATCTGTCTTTTTTTTTTTTTTTTTTTTTTAATTTTCATAGCAGGAAAGTAGTGGGCAAGAGTAGGGAATGAAATGAAAACCACATTTTTGAGGTATTCTGAGGCTGCTGAAGGGAATGGAAAGACCTCTCTGGCCACCTGGGTTTCTGGTAGGCTTAGTGCTGCCCAGACATAGCATCAGATAAATCTTACCTGTTTGACTTGTTGAATATGGTATAAATATATCAGTGTGTGAGCAAATGTGGGTGAGGTTAGAGACAGGTGTCTTCTGCCCAGGAGTGATGCAGGAGAATAATGATGGCATTGAGTTTGCCAGGGGGTAAATGAATGAGGACCAAAATAGGATCCTTAATGAGAGGAAGGTGGTAACTACCAAAGATGAGAAGTTAGGCTTTAATCTGGAGACCTTCTAGAACTCTGAAAAGGTCAAGAGCGAAGTTTGAATAATTGTCATTCTGGAAGAACTGGGTAGGTGGAGGCATTTTGTAAAACAGATCATAGTTAGCAAATAGATTCTAGTTTGAAATTCAGTCCTTGTGTACTTCATAACACCCCCCACTCCTTAGTTACCTCTTTGTCAGGTTGCTAATTTCAGCTTCATATTTGTCCTCTGAAACACTGGACAAACACTTTGTCTTTAAAGGACTTCTGTACATTTAGGGTTCTTTTCATAATACTGGAACAGTTTTTATAAAATAGTTTGCTTTGTAAAAGCAGGATATCAGTGTTTCTCAATTAGAGGAAGCTTTTTTTCTGGGCAATAGTGGGATTTAAGGCCCCCTTTTCCTGTAAAGTTGTTATTTTCAATTTGTTTGATATAGCAATTGTTTTTCAAAATTCAACATTGCACTAGAAACTAACTGCCCAGCAACTTTTGTTTAATAATTATATGAGAAACTGCTGTTCCAAATGATTGTTAGTGAGCTCCTTTCAGTCTCCATAAATAACTGTTACCATTGGAAGGTGGTGATGGTTTAATAACTGTTTCCTGGTACATCCTCACAATACTTGTCCTTTTTCTGTCATCTGCCCCGTGGTTGCCTTGATAGATAGGAGTAGAGGAGGAGACTGTAGTAGACAACTGTAAACTTAACCTGGAGAAGATGCTATCCTGCTTTTTGCGTGTCCTGTCATCCACTATCTATCAGAACTTCAGGAAACCTGATTTTTTTTTCCTGCAGAACTCTTTGAAATAAAATATTCTGTGGAACCCAGCCTGAAAGAGGCTTAACCCCTTGAAAACATAAGGAGGTGGGCAATTACCGCTTTATTAACTTCATTTCAGTATTTGAATGAGTAAGGGAGGAAACTGGGGCTCACTGTGCTTGACAAGGGCTTTTTTTATTGATTTGATGAACTTGTATTCAAGTTGTAATTCAGAAATCGGTTTAAAAATTGGAAGAGTAAAACTTGCATCTAGGTACAATAAATCTATTCAATATTCTGGTACTGATGCTCATGATGAGACAAGCCCTGCAAGATTTTTAAGGTAAGAGACAGATCAGTCGGTAATACCAGGTACAAAGATGGCATAATCTTGAGTACCCTGTTGCCTAGAGAATGGATTTGTCAATAGATTTGGCATAGGAGGAGAAGAATTTGCTTCTAACATGAAAGTGATGGCTGGAATAAAAGAACAGGATTGATGGATTTGTGGAAGGAAAATCATGTCAGCAAGTTAAAGAGGTTTTGTGTTAACCTTGCTTGTTAATGAAGATATTTCATGTGAACGGGATATTTGAAGGAGATTACTCACAGCAAGATTAGCCATAGGAGATATATCAAGGGCCTGGAGGAACTTTTGAAGCCAATTATGCGGCCGACAGCCTCCTACAGCTGTGAGAATTGAACCTCCAAGGGAAAAATACAAAGTCTTGAAACATTCAAGATGTAGTCTACTAAAACAAACACTTCTCTTTTCCCAGCCCTTCCAAAGTCTCTAAAATGGAGAAAATTTGAATCATTGTTCTACTCATGTAGTGCATTTCTCAGCTAAAAACAATTACTTTATTTAAAATGGCCTCATGGTTGTGTACGTTTTCATGAGAGTTGTAGATGCATCAATGACTCAATAACCCATTTCTCTTTTCTTCAGTAAAAGGAGAAGACACATATGCTTAGATCAAGAAAATGGTCATAATGAAAGAGGAACTGCAGTTTTGCATCCTGAACAACAGTTTGGGTTGAAATTATTTTAGCTTGTTTTGTATTAGTATTTGTGAGTTACGATATTTTACTATATTTTGCGATTTACTGTGACTGTTAATAGTGTTTGCATCTATTCTCTGTGAAGTGCCAGAAGCACAGAAAATACTGTGCTTTTACAGGACTGTCAGTGTTGGAAAATAAGAATGTGAGATTAAAGATTTTTGATTTGAAGAATTTAAAGATTAACAAAATGCCATAATTTAAATTTTGGTGTATGTAACTTTGAGGTATAAACATATTTATACCTCAAATGTACCACTTAAAGTCAGATCAGTTTTACTTCTGAAGCCTGTAGTGCTGCTTTCTGCAAATACTTGTGAATTTGTACTATTCACTGCAGAAGTATATCTGTGGCTCAGAGTTCCTGTACTCCTAGCTTCTGCCAGTGCAAGGTGTACTGGTCTTTTCTCCCCTGATCCTTCCTTTCCAGGTGTAACTTGAATACTGCTTTCTGCTCAGACTGTGCCTGCTGTATCCGAGCTCTGTCCCAGTGCTTGTCAACCTCTACTCTTCCTCTTTCTCATGTCGGTCCCAGTCCCTATGTCTGGAGTGTGGATAGTTTTCCTCTCTCAGCTCCCACGGTCTGGATCCATGTATGCCAGTCCACTGCTGCCATACAGTAAACTTAATTTCTGACAAACTGGCAGTTGCCAATAAGGTTCTGAATTGTGATAATTGTTGCTATAATTGGGATTTAAATTTTTTACTGTGTGACTGTAAATACTGCAGTCACAATACGATACTCTTGAGTGTATTTTTGCTTCACACTTGAAAGTTCTTCCCAACTAACTGTTGTGGATGGTTTTCTCTGCTCTCTTAAAGGAAGCTCCAGGCTTACATCCCTGTGCTTATCAAGTGTGAGAGATTTAGTACTCAGCACAGGTTAAAAGCAGTGGTTATTCAGTGCATTGGTGGCTGTGCATGAGGTGATGTCTTCCCTGGGTATTTCTATTAAGTGGTGGCTGTAACTTGTAGCATTGCCTGACAGCCAGTAAGTGAACCAACAGCTTGGGAATGCTATCAATAAATGTGTTTGTAAAACTAATTAATTCAGATAGAGTTGTACAGATTTACATTCTTCTGGCAGTGCTAGTGCTGGTATGAAAGTACTCTGAGGGAAGAAAGCATGTGGATAAGAAGAGGCAGCACACTAGTGAGAAGCTGTGTCCTGGTCTCCTTAAGTGCAGCAACTTGTATTGGGTGTGCTGATATTGTGTAAGGGCTGGGAAGATGTTGCAGACTAAGAGTACACGGTGCATTTTTCCTGTCACAGCCTCATCTTCTAAGAAAGTCAAAAAATGAAGAAAGACTCTGTTCAGGCCTGTCACATCTATATGGCCAAAAAATCTTATCCGTATTTCCCATACACCAGTAATTTCGTTTTGGTCTGTTCATGGTTCCTTACAGTGTCTGCCCTGTAGAAGTTTTATGGACTGCAAGGGATGCTGATTGTGCCACAGAAAGAGATTTTTGTTGGCTAAACTGAAGTGCAAGAGAAATGAAATTAGAAGGAAAGGGTTACGTATGGTTAATTTATAACTAAAATACAGTTTTACTAGACTTTGCAATCCCATGATCTGGAATAGCTGGAAAGCTGCGCAGAAAGTAGTGAGACACAAGCTTCCTCAAAGGGTCATCGTGTTCAGAGTATAAGGTAATTAATACAGAGATCTTGAGCTTGCAGATTGAGTTGTGTGTTACACCGCCTCCAAAATAATTTCCAATTAAAACTTCAGCAGGCTTTAAACCTGCTAAATGTTGTTATTGAGAGCTAATGCAGAAATGGATTTTGATGACTGAGCATTAATTGAAATAGGTATTTTACATTCAGCCATGTATCTTGTGGTGTCTGGTTTCCTTTAAACCATTTCCTGATGGAGTTAAGTATTATAGTATTTTTCAAATGTAGTTACTTTGAAGAGCTCAGAACTTGCACAGCATATGATATCAGATAAACTCTGCCAGTTGTATTTGCTAAAACTTTTGATCTCTGCTGATGGACCTTTTTTCCCATCTCCTTGCTCTGTTTCGCATACAAAGGCATTTGGGGCTGCTCAGCAGCTGCTGAGGGCTCCTGATGTACCTGCAGCCTCAGGCAACTCCCCACCAACCCCATTCTTCAGATCATGGTTGGGCTGAGACAAATCTAGTGAAATTGGGGCCTCCATGGAGATGCCAAGAAAAACAGGTCATTCCCATGAGGATTTTGATGTTGAGTATACTCCTGTGTCTTGACTGCAATGCAGGAAGGGCAGAGCCTGACTTTTCTATCTGCAATCACCGCGGCTATTATTGCCTGTTATGCAACTTCACAGGTTCTCCCTCAGTGTTACTTCCCAATCAATGACAAAGAAATTTAGGTGTAAAATTACATTTTTAGAGTCATTAGATTGGTGTTGAATAACTAATGGTTATTCCAGCCATTAATATATTAGTGTGGTGCATTCACAGGTAATGGAATGGATTTTATCTTGGATCTGACCAGCAGCAACTTTGCAGTAGATGTCCAGGGGTTTGCTGGAGCAGTTGTTCTGCACAACAGGTACTCTGCAAGGAGAGGAAAAATGAAATGCTTTTCATAGCATGACAGAATGATTTTGGTTGGAAGGGACCTTAGCACTTATCTCATTCCAACCCCCTGCCATGAGCAGGGACACCTTCCACTACACCAGATTGCTCTAAGTCCTATCCAACCTGGCCTTGAACGCATTCAGGGATGGGGCAGCCACACCTTCTCTGGCAACCTGTGCCAGGGCCTCCCCACCCTTATAGAAAAGTATTCCCAATATCTCATCTAAATCTACTTAGGTCAGCTTAGAGCCATTCCCCCTTATCGTGTCACTATATGCCCTTGTAGGCCTACTTGCACAAAAACTCATTTTCATCTGTTTAAAAAACAGCCTAACAACATGTCTGTTCCTTACATGTTTTGTCTCTTCTAGGCCCAGTTGTGCCCTTCCATGCAAAATCTTTTTGCATTAAAGAAATGCATCCAGGTTCCTGGATGAGTGGGGTCATGGGATTCACTTTGCAGTGGCGAATACAACTTATCTTCATCTTTATGTACCTAAAAGCAGCCAGACAGGCAGTTTGAGAGACAAGTATATTCATAAAAACAAAGTATCTGCAAACCCTTTGCTTGTTATCTTGATAAACTGGTATATCAGAGCCCTGGCCCCGTTCTACATGTACAAGAGTGCTGAGTATTACTGCAGGTAAAACTCCTGCGGGTAGCTTTATTGGCAGTCACAGATAACTGTGCATTATTGATACCAATTTATACAGACAGGATAATGTTATGATTTTGTAGTTCCTCAAAAATACAGAACAGAATGTAAAGTGCCTGACATCCTGCCATTGATGGCTTCTATGTCTGAAATATCTGAAAACGTTGTTTCAGGATATAGTAGAATATTGTAAATTCGAAGATGCCTGCTAATTAGTGTTAAAACAAATAATACGACATTCAGTCTCAGTCTCCATCTGTTTGTAGGCTGGAAGCTCTTCAGGCCAGGCTGTGTTTTTACCTTTAATGTATGTGCGATATTCTGAGTAATGCCGAATGAGAAGCTATCAGTATTGAATAACTTGGGCATATTGATATCAGGAAATGTTTGAGTAAAATGTGATAGCTATTGCTTAAATTCATCAGTCTTGACATTCCAGGTGTGTTTTATCACCAAATACTCAGGTTGTGCAACAGCTGGATATGAGAATTTTCAAAACAAATGTGTTTGTTTGTGCACATCCTGTTTCAAGAACCACATTAAAAATATGTTATGTTGGAGGTGTTTCTAAATAGTTTGCCTTATAAAAGTAAGTTTGTTATAATAGGTCCAGTACCTTAAAGAAGTTTTAGCACCTTCCTGTTTTGGGGAGTGGGCATGAGCATCAAAATGGGAGTATTCTCAGATACAGAAGGCTCCCTCCAGTGATTAATTTTATTCCTTTCCCTGTATCAATGAAGTCAGGCACATACTCAGGTGCCTGCTCTTCTGAGGTGCTTTGCAGTTGCAGAGAGATGAGCAAATCATACAGTGGAAAAGGGACAGATGAACAAAGGACTGTCACAGAATCACAGACTGGTTTGGTTTGGAAGGGACCTTAAAGCTCATCCTGTTCCAGCTGCCTGCTGTGGGCAGGGGACACTTCACTGTACCAGGTTTCTCCAAGCCCTGTCTGGCCTGGCTTCATCCTGTTATCTGTAGACTGGAGATACATTTCAGTAGCTCCAGTCTGATCCCATGGCCTTAACACAGTTGTTGGTATGGGATATCGTGCCAGTTTAACTTCTTTTCTCAGATGGTGCACCTCCTTAAACATTTTTAATTATGAGTAGCATTGAATCAGGAGGAAAACAAGGTTTCTTGCAAATGAGGCATCCATAAATCAAGGACAAACAAAGCTTCCTTTGATATGCAGAAGACTTTTTTTTCCCTTGACAGTGTTGCAGACCGCTGAGTGAGTGTATGAAAATTAATGATGCAGATGAAATAGATGAATATTAAGTGATGAGAGTATACAATAAAATTATAAATAAAAACAAATGTAATTCAGTTTTATAGTACTGACTTTTTCTAGGCTTCCAGCAGTGGAAAGCTGTAGAATGATATTAGATTTAAGACTTTTTAAAATCACACCTTATTAACAATGCCAGTTAAATTGTTGGATAATTTAAAACTTTAATGGTTATACCAGTGGTAGTATGTCCTTTGACAATTTTTAAATTGTAAGTAGAGCTTAATTTACATTAGTTTCATGTTTTCTTACACTTTCAGTGTTAATTTTTATTTAGTTTATTTTCCTCACTCTGCTTAAGGCACTAAAGCATGTGTAATGTGCTATGCCTTAGTGAGTCTTTCCCAGTTTTCTTATGTATCTTGCCACCTATGCCATCAGGAGGATGTAGTGTTTAGGGATGTGCTTTTGGTTGGGGCAGCTGCTGCGATGGTTGGTAAGCAGAAGCACTGAAATGGGTATCTTGGGTTGGACCTTTCCAGGAAGCAAACCTGGCCCTGGGAAAGGATGTCCATGGTCACGGTCTTGTTGGGTGCCAAGGTGGGTAACCAAAAAGACTACGTAATAACAGCTCCTGCAATCAACGCTGTGTTCTTGATGCCACAGCAAAGTTTCAGTCCCAAAAGATAAGATTGCCCCATCTCTTCCAGAATTAGATGAACTTTCCAGAGCTCTCTCAAGAAACAGCATGGTTCAGTTTTGAGTGGGTCTTTAATCACCAGCTAAAGACTTCTCCAAGTAATCGCTGTCACAGAAATGTTCCTTCTTTGGAAGAATGGTCCATGTCAAAGTTTGCTCTTGTTTCCCAAGTGGGTTTTCTTTCCTCCACTTTTAAAGCTTTGTTCAACTGAACCTTTTCCATTTACAAGCATTTAGGGATTAATGTTGTTCTGAAGCCTTGATTATAATTGGCAGATTAGTGGAGTATATTGATGTCAGCAAACCTCTTAACTGATAGAGAAGCTAAACATTTGTATTCTAAAGCAAAAATATGGAATAAGTAATTAAGAAATTTAAGCCTGATGTTTCTAAAACACATTGTCTATGTTAATTAAGAATGATAAAAGTTGGTAGACACAGTGATAGTTATGGCTGGGGAAAAACCATATGCGGCCTCCTCCTTGCGAAAAGGAGCTCTCCTGTGGAATAATCAAGAAGCCATCCATGTTGTGTACCAGGAAATAATTAAACTTAATCTATTGATTTGTTAATATGAGTAATTTATTCTTTAGGATTAGCAGGATGGGTTTTGTCTTTGGAACCTGATCCTTTTCCAAGTATGTGGTTGTTACAAAGTGCCTGATGGAGCAGAAATGATAGTGCCAAGACCATGACCTTTGTTCCAAGCACTGTTCTTGTCCTCATTAGTGTTTACTGCCATTACTTAAATAGCAAATGCTGCAGCATAAGCAGAGGGAGGCTGGACATTAGCTGAATTTGAGGAATGTGTTTATGTAAAACAAAACAAAAAAGAAAACTCCTCTTCAACCTCCAGGAGTTTGATAAATTGTTGTTACACAACAAAAATACTTTGCTTGAACAACTTGCAGGAGGAATTGTGCTTTTTTCTAACTACAGGGGATGTAGCAATAGTAGTAATCTGTTTTGTGATAATACTGATAATGATTTTAATGACTTTTATTATTATGGCTTGTTTTTTTTTCATTTATGGTTTTTGAAAGGTGCAAAACCTGAAACTTCCAGTTGCACATAATTCCTTTACAATTTTGGTGTTTTGGAAAAAAAAACTCTTGTCTTTAGTTTTCTACTACAAGGACTAGAATTATAAGTTATTTAACTTTTTTTAAAATTGAAAATAATCTCAGCAAACTTGGTCTCACTTTGAGATTTTTAGTTTGTATTTTTATTTTGAGATTGAGGTTTTTAGTTTGTAGAGAAATCTTAACATGGATTTCAGATCACCTAAATGTTGGAACTGACATTGAAAATGACATTTCTGTATTTTCTGGATGGAACTAGCTGTTGTAAGAGTGAGAGTAGTTTAGCCATTCTTTTTATGTATTGCAAAAACACAAGACTCTCATGCCTGGATCACATGCTGTGTGGAAAAAGCATGAAAGAAGTTATGAAAATTTGAGCTTTGAGTTTCTTACTATAGATGTGTGAAAATGCCATTTGTGTGTGTAACTTGTGCTTGTGTTGGGTCTGGATGATGTTTTAGTTGTCATGTCATTTGTGATTTGATTGCAGTCATGTAATTTAAATATTTTTCTTTTCCTTCAGTAGACCATTAGCAAAATCAGAACTTGACAGTGGAAGCTGCCATGATTCTATTAATTTTAATTCTTTATCCTAACTGGATTACACTGATAGTTTCTCTGTTGCAATAATCTGAAGCTTCACTTGAGTAACTGCACAGTTTCAGAGAATCACAGAATGATTTATGATGGAAAGGACCTTTAAGCTCACGTGGTTCCAACCTTCTGCCATGGGCAGAGACACCTTCCACTATCCCAGGCTGCTCCAAGCCCCATCCAGCCTCACCTTGAACAGTTCCAGGGATGGGGCAGCCGCAACTTCTCTGGGCAACCTGTGCCAGGGCCTCCTCACCCTCACAGGGAAGAATTTCTTCCTATTACCAATCTAAACCTCCTCTTGTTCAGTTTAGTAGTTAGTCTTTTAGCTTCCGTTTAGTTGCTTAAATTCTTTTCCTGTACTTGCACATATCCCACAGAAGTTTTGGAGTGTTGTTAATAAACACGGGTCTTTTTAAATGTACTGTATAAAATGGTGGTGTTTCAGTGGATCTTTGCCATTGAGATGACCATTTATGTAACTAAAATCTTGTGTGGCTGGAGTTTCAGATATCATTTTTAAATGTAACCTCAGTTAAAACAGATGGGGCTGACCCACTTTTTAAGGTTATGTCTCCACTCTTGTCTTAACTTCCTTCTAATTCACACGTTAGTCCCTGCTTTGCATTAACTGATTCTTCAGTTATCTCACCTGCTGGTAGGTGCTAAAATGTGATGTTGACAATCTGAGTTTGTAACATGGCAGCTGCAGTTACTGGACTGCTAATCCAGCCACTGTGCTGCTTATCAAGGAGTTTGTTTTATGTGCTGGGGGTGTGGAATCACTTCCTTCCAGCCCAGAGAGTGGGTAGGTCAAGCATTCTTCCCTCAGGCTAATGGGTGAGGAGTGAAGACAAAACTTAATTAATATATGAAGCCAATTATTTTCAATTCCAGGTACCACTACCGTCACAAATGGATTGATTTGAAAGGTTATTGGTCTGTAACATGCCCCAGATTCCCTAGCAGTGCCTAGCTCAGTTTTTTTTTGCTGGTAGGTCCGGCACCCTCAGATGTGGTTGCATGGTGCCTTCTCCTCTAAAGTCACCTCTGTTGTTCGGTGTCCAGAAGGAAGTCTCCTGTTAGAGTTGATGAGCTGAAGCACATAAATTTGTTTTTAGCTGCTTTCCTCAGTTGCTGTCTTACACTGCCCATCATGCTTTGTTACATTTGGTCTTTCATACTTCTTAAACAGAACCCATCTCCATGACCCACTCCTTGAGATGGTACAAGCAGCAACATACAGACAGAGGTCACAAGTTAAGGCTCAATGTTAGAAAAGAGATTCTCAGTCCTTGCCTTTGCTGGAGGATGAAGGGGTGATGTAGAGTTGAGGGAACTCTCATTAAAAATGCTACGTGCTGAGTAGAATTTTGGAGTCTTTGGAATTTATGTATATTTGTTTGTACAAGGCCTGTTTAATGTTTAATTAAAATTTACCAAGGTCTTCTTGTCAGAACTGAAATGTATTATGAGTAGTTTTGAGTATCTACAAGTAATAATGATTTTACAAAAGAATGTTATTTATATTTAGACTTTACATAGCAGGCCATGATGCGGGGTGTGGAATAAACTAAAATATTAATGATACTATCTGATTAGCATTTTTCACATAACAGTTTTCATCTTTTTTTTTTTTTTTTTAACAACATGGACCCTTGCCAGTTATTTTGTTACTGAAAAGGTAAAAGAGGCTGTTAATCTCATTGCTTTTTGTTTGCTTTTTTTCTATCCCACCCTAGTTTTGGCAAGCAGTCTGGAGGCAAGAGAGGATGCGAATGTATCATATTGGAACCTTCAGAAATGATTGTGGTAAGACAGATTTTTTTCATATGTATTTAAATCTATTGCTGGTTTCAGCAAATTCTTTCTCTTTTGCAGCAGAAAGCTTATTGTAAAGTATTCTGTGAAACTGCAGCTAAATTGCCTTGATTTCAATTATACCTATGGCTGCTCTTGTAACAGCAGTAGCTGTGTAAATTTAATCTAGACGGGTAAATGATGATGATGATGATTAGGTCATTCTTTCTAAAATTATACTTACTTGAGTTTCAAAAGCCTAACAGTCATGTCTGAGTTGAGCATTCCTGAGTCAGGCTGTGACAGTCTCCTATCTTGAATATTTTATTTACAGTCCTATTCCCCATTTCATGGCTCTTATTGGTCATGTCTGGATGGAAAAACCTTCTTCCTCCAAGCCTTTGCAGTGCCACATAGTTTGAAGGCTTGTAGGTGGGAGAAGAAACATGAAACTGCTTAGCTAAGCTTGAAGGGTAAGGTTTATCACCATCCTTAATGTCCAGGATTCCTTCTGCTTCTCCATAACACTTACTGATACTGCTGAGTGCATATATAGATGCATATATCTGTGCTTAGAGAGTGTAGCTCAGTCCTTCCCAGGTTGTTGTACACATGCTGTGAGCAGTTGGAATATTAGGATTCTTTTCCATAGTGCAGACTGATGTTGTATCCCAGCAGTGTGCCTGGGGACACAGGCAGATCTCTTTCAACTTTCATCTTAGATATTGTTAATGGAGCTGAAACAAACTGTTTGTTGTGCTCAGAAGCCACGTGTCTGTTAATCAGACTCTGATCTCCAGACTACTATTGATTTAGCTGCCCTAGATCTAGATAAGGTAACATTAAAACTAATATTTGACAGTGTCTCTTACTGAGCATGTAAATATTCAGCTTCCATAAGATGTTTGTTTCTCACAGCACGTTACTGGTAGGGATGTCAGCAGTGTCCTGTACCGAGTCCACTTGCTGTCCTTTGTGCTATTTGCTGTGTGCAATGCCAGTCTGACTCTGCTTGTGAGCTCTGACAGCATCAGTAATATGCTCTGTGCTGCAGCACATATTTTAAGCTACAGTCTGCCATGAAGTTAGGAGTTAGTTAAGGTCAAGAGTGCAAGAAACCTGTCTTCGTGCTCTGGAGTGAAGCAGTTATTTTATTCTGAATTGTCCAAAGCTGGAATTTTGGGGGTGGATTTATGCCTGGAGGCATAAATGCCACAGGACTATTTGGGTGGCAGTGTGTGCAGCCATGTCATGAGAGTGCCCCAGGCCCTCTGGTTTGCATTTACTGCTTTGTATTTTAACTTTTTAATTGCAGCTGCCAAAGATCTGGTGTGCTGGACCGAGGGTCTGGTGTACTCAGTATGCCTGAGTGCTGTGCCTAAGCTGAGTCTTGCACCTCAATGCTCCTGTAGCAGAAAACGACAAACACTCACTTATCCACTCATATCTATTATTAGATATTAGGGAGAAGTTCTTCCCTGTAAGGGTGGTGAGGCCCTGGCACAGGTTGCCCAGAGAAGTTGTGCCTCCCCCATCCCTGGAAGTGTTCAAGACAAGATTGGATGGGGCTTGGAGCAACCTGGGGTAGTGGAAGGAGGCTGGTGACTCACTGCAAGTGCATTTGTAGGTTTATGTGAAGAATATTTCACGGGCAAAGTACAGTATGGAAATCTTAGGAAAGACATACTTCCTTCTTTGGTCATATCACCATTGTAATTAAAAACAAAAAAAACCCACCAACCAAAAAAAAAAAAAAAAAGAAGATGGAAATAAAAGAGGAGCTTCTGTGCAATGTGTGCTTCCAGAGAGAAGCTGGCCCTGTTGAAATACTTATTGAAGAAACTAGTGTTGTGTGTGTAACTTGAGTAGGCACAACTGTTTTCAGAGGAACACAGTATCACAGTAGCAGGGTAAGCCAGCACTGGCCATGTCAGCAGCCTCACCCACTGGTGAGTGTTCCTGGAGACAAAGGCACAGCCCAGACAGCTGTTAGCTCTATTTTAAATTTCCTGAATTGTCTGTAATTGCAATTAAATGCCAGTGAGAGTATAGAGACACTTGAAAGTATCTTACATCCTTCTCTGGAACTTCAGTACATTTTTCCTGTAGGAAAGTCAGAGAATTAAAAGTGCAGGATAGTTAGCTCATTATATTTATGATCATATTTTACAGGTAAATGTAGCTACAGGTAGTATTAGCTGTATTTTCTAGGCAGAACTTCAAATAATGTGAGAAAAAAGCATCAGTGTGGTGGCATGCACCTTGCTAATGATCTTCACTGACACAATGTGTACTTGAGTTTCATTTCCCTGATTAACTCTTATTAAATTTTATCTTAATTCTTTTATTTTCTCTAGATTTTAATTTGCAACATACTAATGAGGTTTAATACAAAATGAATATTTATCTTCAAGCAAAAGAATTAGTTAGCTACTTTAATGGAGTTAAAGAACTATCATTTCCTGCTGGTGACTGATTTCTTTGAATTTTTTTTTTCCTCTCTCCTGTCACTTTAAGAATGTAAATCATTTTGTAGTGGGAAGCCTCTGGGAACAGACCCATTTTAAAGGCCATAAAATGTGGTCAGCTTAAGTTAAGGAGGATAACAGTGTGTGAATGGGCATTGTAACTCACATTTTTGGAGGCTGAGCAATCTATTGAATTAATAATAGCCCCATTTATCACTTAAGAAAATGGCCCAGAATTGCAGCATATCTCGGTGTATTGAAGTGTTCTTGCTGTTATTCCTTGGTGCTTCATTTTCTTCTTCAGATCTAAGCATAAGATTTCAGAAGAGCAGTGTGATATTTGCAGGTGGAAAATACTTCATTGCTGATTTGGACTGCGGAGTGAAACAGGGCAAGCCTATGGTTCTCCTTGATTTCTGTGTGGCTGCCAGTGCCTGGGTGTAAAGCTGGTGGTGTGGGAGCATCCTGCTGCTGCCAGTGTTTGAGGTTAATAAAGAACAACTTTGATTAGGATATGGCCAGTTAATGTGCTATTTCAGACTTCTTGGCACAAGAGCATGAGTCTGATGAGGAGCAGCTGAGGGAGTTGGGGGTGCTCAGTCTGGAGAAAAGGAGGCTCAGGAGGGAACTTCATCACTCTCTACAACTCCCTGACAGGAGGTTGTAGCCAGGTGGTGATCAGCCTCTTCTCCTATGTAGCAAAGAATAGAACAAGAGGAAATGGCCTCAAGTTGTGCCAGGGGAGGTTTAGATTGGATATTAGGGAAATTTTCTTTATGAGAAGGTTCAAGTCCTGACATAGGCTGCCCAGGACAGTGGTGGAGTCACCATCCCTGGAAGGATTTAATGAATGTGTAGATGTGGCACTTGGGGACATGGTTTAGTGGTGGGCCTGGCAGGGCTAGGGGCATGGATGGATGTGATGATCTCAGAGTCCTTCTCCAATCTTAACGATTCTATGATACTGTATTGAAAATGAAACAATGGGAAGCAGTCTGTGGGACAGTGTCTCAATCTGACTTGATGGCAGCCTGGTCCTCCTGGCTCTGCAGTGGCCCAGGGAGTCTGTCCTCCTCCTGCTCCCACGCTGGGACCTGGCTCACAGAATCCTCAGAGAAGCTGAATTCCTCCGTAGGGGTGTGATGAGGGTGACACCTCTCTGCCAACAGGAATTTTTAGTTTTAACCAGGTGAAAGCAGGGCTAAGTGAGGTGCCCAGGTGTGCCTATTGAGTTCATGCATGGAATATTGAAACAGTTCTTGTAAATCATAAGTATTGACAACCTGGTAGTCAGCTGGACTCAAAATACTGCTTGTGCTGGTGGTACTAAGGTGGAAGCTCTGTGGCATGGAGGTCTTTCCAGGTTTCTGATTTCCATGTTGTTTTTGTCAACAGCAGTTCATTAACTGGATTAAGCAGGTGGTCTCATTTTCCACCACTTGTTTGTTCTGATTTAGTGTTATCAAATAATTTATTTATGTTCCCTTCTTAGTTTTCAATTAGAATTGTGAAAGAAAAATAATTTCTTCTGTCACTGAGCGTTTGTTTCAATATAGTGTTAAAAATGCCTGTTTAGTTTGGGGCTTTTTGATAATAAGGGTTATCTGCATTGGAAGAGTCTTTGTCCATTTCAGCAGTTTTTCAGGTCCAGGTTAATCTGTTCTGTTGAAGAAGCACACTGCTTGTTTTGTTTTCTGTAGTCTTATAAGAATGAATGCAGAGAAAAAAGGATAATAATGCATTTATTTAAGGAGCTCACATAGAAAAAATTAAAAATTAAATCATTGCAATTTCTGTTATTTAATGAGTAACTCCTTACAAAACCTAAATTCCTTATTTCTGGAGGATATCTGTACAATTTGAGGGCAACATTGTGCTAACTAGAAATCCATATTTATGCTGC
The DNA here is from genome assembly GCA_020086605.1 of Lanius collurio. Classification (NCBI taxonomy): domain Eukaryota; kingdom Metazoa; phylum Chordata; class Aves; order Passeriformes; family Laniidae; genus Lanius; species Lanius collurio. The sequence continues at coordinate 3,107,621 of JACBWW010000030.1, read as the reverse complement.
AGGAAGAAAGGCTTCTATATCAATCATCTTAGTGCATTTTTTTATGATACTGGGTGGCCTGTTTAAAAAGAATTTTTTGTTTGTTTTTGTGTTTCTGCCTGCATGCATTGTATTCTTTACATCCTTATACCATCGTGCTTACAGCAGTGCTGCAAATGGATACCTTTGGTCTTTGTCCCGTTCCTTTGCAAAGAGGTAGTAAAATTCTAGTGAAAAGTGTGGTTATCCTGTGCTGGGGGAGCTCAGCTTTTCTGATTTCTTTTTTTTTTTACAATATTATGGTAAGAGCTTAACTCTTTCTTTTCTAACTTTTCTAACTGTTATATCTTTAACCCGTGTTGTTAATGTATGATTTATCTGTGCAATCAGAAATAACCCACAAGACAAGCCCAGCTGCTTGCACCTTCCTCTGACTTCAGACAGAACGTAGCTTTTGGGAAAAAGTGATGTGGAAGGTAGATGTGATCATGCTTTTGTGGTGATGTAGTTTGGTTATTTTTCTGTTTCTGCCTGTTAAGTCTTTCTGGGTTTCATTCCTTTGTACCTTTTGGATTTTAATTTTGAGATAGTTAATACATGAGTATGTGAAGTGAGAGCGGTATAAGACCACGCAGAGGTTCTTCTCCTGTTCCAGTACAGTTTTAATGTTTAGGATTTTCCAGTGAAATTTGGAGAAAAAAAAATGAAAAACAAACCATTGAAGACAGCAGAAACTTCTACATAGTAAATATATTGTAGAGAAGTTCTTGCCTGCTGCAGCCTATTTGCATGCATGTCTGCCCTGCTTCCTGCTGGGAGATATTTTACCAAAACATCTAAAGGAAATGGGAAAGGATGAGACCGTTTTTTATAGAAAAAAAGAATTGTAGCTGTTGAGATAAAAGGTTTCATGTTGGCTTTTACTAACAAGATAAATGTACCTGATTTTTATTGTTTAGTCACAAATAATATTTAACATCAAGATATGAATCAATTCCAGCCATTTTTCCATTATCCACTGGAAGTGATTAGAAGATAGTATGACATAGATGAAGTAGCTATTTGTAAAAAGCTGGAATATTTAAAGTTGTTTAATTGTGACTGGTACTAGAAATAAATTACGCTTTTAAAAATTACACTACTAAAAATGAGATATAATTTAGTATTTTTGCCAGATTGTAAATACACAAAGAAATGGTAACGTCTGTGTTGAAGATGAAATGAGCAGTGCCTGTAACTCTTTTGTACTATGTGTGGGTGCAGAAGGGTTTCTACTGATAAATGACATTCTTTAGAGGGATACGTGTGCCTTTTTTAGTTGTGTTTTTTTTTTTTTTTTAAAATACGCTGTTTCCCGGAAGGAAACTGTGGCCTCCGGCTCATTGTATTAAGGCACTTCTGAGATCTGCAGCAGTGGTTCTGCAAAACAACCACGGTCATTTTCTTCAGAGAAGTTTAACTGCCCTGAACTTATGTTTGTTCCTTCCCCATGAGCTTCATACGGCTCCATCGACTCTCAGCGCTATGGAAGAACTGGATGTTTAACCAGGACCCTGAACATGTGTTTCAGGTGGAGAACTCCAAAGACAATGAGGAAAACATCTTGCAAAGAGAAGTCCCACTCCGGCAGTCTCGTCGGAGATATAGGAAGATTAACCAGAGGGGTGAGCGTCAGACCATCACGGACCATGTCGATTCCAGCAGCTACATGTCGGTGAGTCTGCTCTCCCTTGGCCTATCTCCTTGGTATTGTGATGTCTGCATGGCTGGCTGGAATCTTCTTTTGCTGACAAAACTAAGTGAAGTGAAATAGTCCATGCTTGCCATTTTTGAGAACACTTCTTTCATGTTGGGGAGCAGTGATGAAGTGGTTTGGGTTGGTACACCATAGGTGGGAATGAAGGTAGTAGTTGGAAAAGCTGAGGTATTTTTGGTTTAGGGATCTTCAGATGAACACTATAAATAAACCTTAACATGCTCACTGGACAGAGAAATAGTAATTCTTAATTTTTTGTTGGTTTTACTTGGAGTTCTTTTGGTCAGATGTACGAATTGGTGGGTTTCTGGTTTTTTCCTTAATAAATTTCAACTATGGTGTGGATTTGAGTTCATCACAAATGCAGATCAATACAGCATTAACACTCTTGTACTTGGTTGTGTTTACTTACTTAAAAATAGTATAGTGGTAGTTCAAGCATCCAAAAGAGTTAACAACTCCTCTGCTAGTCCTAAATAGCAGCAGAGTCTATGAACTCTGCACTGTGTAAAGGCACATACCTTTGTGGTTTCAGGGCTGCAAAGCTTATGTGAAGGTTTTTCTTCACCCTTATTTTTCAAACTTCCTGCTTGGTAACAGGATATATGTGATCTAGACAAATTATTTAAATGAAAATAATTGTTCTGGATAATTTGATCTGCTTTAGAACCAGTACTGTCATTCAAGTACAAGCCTGGAATAGTATTCATACTCAGAAGAGAAAAAACCAATTTCTCCCCCTTTTTCCCATCTTCCTTTTTATCTCCCCAAAAGAGATAACACTCTCAGTTGATACACTTCAAAATCTCTGATGTGTGCAGTCAGATATGAGCTTATAACTTATATAAGCTGTTAGATTTTGTGCATGTTGTTAGCAGTTGGGTCACAAGTGGTGCTTTTAGGCCCTGCACAGCATTTGCCTGTGACAGGAAGAGAATATGCTGCGCGAAGTTTAACATCTTCTGCCATCTCATTTCTAGAACTATCACATGTTGGATTTTATTACTAAGACATTAAATTAGTTATTGAAGAAATGAGTTGTTGGACCCTCACACTCTGGGCGGGTATGCATAAAGCTTTTTTAGTAATTACATTCCAGTCTGTGTATAATAGACTGTATCTCTCTCTCTTTGATGTTTGTGACAGTGAATAAGCACACAGATAATAAATAATTCTCAGGTTTCATTGCTAAGAGTAGGAGAATCCCAGGAACAGCTGATGCTGGTGCTACCTATGCAGCTTGCCTGGAGGGATGTGTGAGAAGGGACTTGGCATCTTTGGTCTGAGAAAGACCGAGTTTCACAGCTTTGTGAATGATCTCAGAGGCTTGTCAGTTACTGCTGTAAGGAGTCAGTGTGGTACACACCTAGGACTGTGACTAGTCAACAGATTACATCCTCATTAAGATTTATCTTCAAGTTGATTTGTTTTTCTTTGTGTTGATTTATTTCAATGTTACCAACAATACAGAGCATCTGAGCCTGCAGCTGCTTGTTGCAAACCTGGTGACTTCCTCAGATTTGTGAATATGTTTATGTATCTATAAGGTGTTTGTTGGAAAATGTTACAAACTTCTTAAATCAACAGCACGTTCCTAAGTCTGCTTTTATGTCTATTAATTAGGAATATGTAAGAAGAGTCCTGTAACACTGCTAAGTGTTTTCTTGGATGAGTGAGTGCTAAGTGGCAAGGAATAAACAACCATCTCTCTGCTACCAAATCTGCAAGATGCTGGGTTTGAATTGAAATACCAATCCTTACTTTGTAAACTTAGACTAATTGGAAAATGTCCTGCTTGGAGTACTTAAGGTAGCAAAAAGTATTTGTAACTCAGCAGATGACTAAGGAATCAAAACATGGTAACAAGCTGCCTGTGTGACAAGTAAGGAAAAGTTTGGTGCTATATTTTTCCATATTCCATTACAAACTAGTAAGGTATGTGCTATCTGGTGTATGGTTAGTTCCATGCCTATATGAACCTGCTCATACACTGGTTTCCAGTGATCTTGAAAAACAAATTTCATGGTGTAACCATGTCGCCCATGAGAGAAGGGTAGAGTCATAGAATGGTTGGATTTGGAAGGGACCTTTAAGATCATCTAGTTCCAACCCTCTGCTACAGGTGGGGTATCGGGAAAAGGAGGGTGAGTCAAAATTCCATTTGACAGGAACTTGCAGTAAGGTTTCTGCCAGAGTGGGAAAAGTGTTTACAAGGTCTCCAGCAGATTTCCTGTCTGGCATAATGCTAGTGAATGAACACAGAGTTGTATTTCACTCTCCAGCCTGTTGCTGAGTTCTCTGTGACAGAGGCTGAATGCAGCCTGATGGACCTTTTGTGAGTCCTGCATGCTTGGGGACAGCTTGGAGCTTTCCACATGGACTCCAGCCCATCTCCCATGGCTGATGTTGGAATACTCAGTATGACACCATTTAAGTTTTTATGTGCCTAATCTCTCATATGCAAGTAGTTTTCTGCTTTGTAAAGAAAACTCAGATCCTTTAGGTACTGAAATTCAGTATTTTTTTAACACAGCTAGGAATATTTCCTTAAATAGGTATCTTGTGCTTGCTTTTAAGGGAATTATCTATACAATTTCCATTAACTCCTTAGAATGTAAATCTCTGCTCATTAAATATACTGGGATTATAGTTATGATTAAGGTTAATCAGTGTTTTGTAAAACATTACCTATTGAGCTGTGACATGAGCTAACAACTACTCACATGGAGTACTTCTTCTTAGTGATGGAACTTGTTCTGTAGAAATACCTGATTGGCCACAAAACCAAGATTTGTTTGCAGATACTTTGAATAAGATTTTAAACAATTGCTACTATCCTTGAAGCTCTTCTTTTCTCTTATGCCTCTTAATTAAGTAAAAGAGTTCTAGTTCTTCATTTAATTGTTTATCTTCAGGATAGTTGACATTCAAATTATTGTGGTTATTTCAAATTTCTTCTCTCCCTACCCTCCTGTGAATGAACTCATGTTAAAAATGGATCATCTGATTGGTTTCTTTGGTGAAGGTGCTACCATTTAGATTCCTTTGTCACATTTTTGTGGTTCGTAGAGCAGTGTTATTTCACAAGAGCACTGGTTGTCTGCAGAATTAACTATTTGTAGTTGGTTTTTGTTTTGTGTTTTTTTTTCCTTCCAAGTAAATGCAGTGAACACATGCTGGCAGTATTCTTTCTTCTCCCTCAGAGTGAACAGGTTTATGTTTCTGTTTCTATCTTTGAAGTGCACAGTAGTGTGACTGCTCTTGCAGTTCCCATGCAGTGGATGCCAGCACTGCTCTGGTGGATTGGTGAGCAGGCTGGGCTCTCCTCCACATCCAGAATGCACCCAAGCTGTGTTGAGGTTCTGCTGGCGCTGGGGATTCTTTCCTTCTACAGCATAGCAGGCCAGCCAGATCCTGAGGACAATTGTGTATTTGGCAAAACACTTACCAGGTATTTTTTTCAGGGTACTCTACTGCCTGTTAAGGGCTGGAGGAGGTGGCCCTGTTGCGGTGGGTCATGTGTGAGGCCACGGCCACGATGGCAGCCCAAGTATGTGTGGCTGTCAGTCTGCCTGGGACAGGTCTGAGCATCCCTGTAATTACATCAGATCTTTTAATCCGTGGGCATTCCTGGCCTTTTCCATTTTTGTCACTTAGTAATGCAGCATCTTCCACATCACCCCCACAGTAACATCCTGATTGTGGGAGAGAAAGTGAGACTGGACACATTTGGCAAAAGCTCTTGCTCAAAATGAATGGATTAAGAAGAAACGTGCCATTGGTGTTTATTATGCTAGCTCTTGCTTCAGATCTGATTTCTTAGCGTGATTATATATCTTGGTGGTGATAAACATCCAGCCAGGAGCTGGGGTCGTTGCAGTAGGGCAGTGTCACAATGGAGATAGATAATGAGTCATTTCTATTCTTAGTCTAGTTCCCAACCCAGTCAATAATGAAACCGTGTTTTATAATTACAAAAGAAGAAAGTAATAATACAACCATATTTTTTACTTACAAAAGAAAGAAGTCATTGTGATCATCTCTGTTAAACTATATCCCAGACTTCTGTGCTCTTGCAGTAGGAGCTTGCAAAACTGCAGACAGAATAACAGCAAGTGACTTTTGAATGATAATGCTTTAAAAAAAATAAAATCTAATGATAGTTCTGGAGCTTTATATAAATTAAATTGCTGTTTTGATCTTGGATCGAGTAATAGGAAAGCAAAAAGTTTGAGTATTTATCTTCACAGTTAAAAAATAAAACCTGAGATAGTAAGTTTTGCACTTGTATTTGTTGCGGTGTTCAAATCCAAACATGATTTAACAATTCAGTACAAATTTCCATGTAGCTCAAACCTGTAAACTCAAATCTTTTTTTCATTTCAGTAACATTTTTCGAATTCCTTTTTGTGGCCAGTAATTTGAGGTTGTGGACTCCCCATCCCTGGAAGTGTTCAAGGCCAGGTTGGATGGGGCTCGGAGCAACCTGGTCTAGTGGAAGGTGTCGCTCTCTGCCTTGGAGGACTTTGAACAAGATGATGCTTAAAATCCCTTCCAGCCCAAGCCATTCTGTCATTCTATGTATTATTACCCACATACATTTTTTACAAGTCTCTGTGATTTTTTTTTTTTCAGGTGAAGAATATTTGTAGGTCTAAAAATAGTGCATGTATGATCTAATGCCTGTTTCTATGGAGTTGTAGCAACATACTGAATTTTTTTGCCTGTTAGTTTATTGTAGAATAAAGAAATTAGTACTAAACTTAAGCAGTAATCCCCTTCCTTGGAGATGAAATTTTTTTAAACTACTGTAAGAGGATGATGAGGTTTAAAAGATTTATTATAATATTGTGTTTTATGGGCATTATCTTAATATTTGCATCAAGTAAAATTTGTCCTGGAATTGTGTAGAAGCATTTATCTTCAGAGAAGTCTGTCACTGCAGACTGCTTGAGTGGCAAGTTTCTTGTTCTTTGATCATTCTTCAAGTAATCCTGTCAGAGGCTGGAGGTAGCATGGGGGATCTCATAATTGGAGGGAATTAAGTCACACTTCAATATACTGGATCAAACCCGTTAGGTGCTTTACCATCACCCGTCTCTTTCTTTTTAAATGCTGTAAAACACTATGTGTCTTTTATAATCTGGTTTTAACTGCAAGGTAAATTTGCTGAAATGGTACCTTTTAATAATCTAAACCAAGTAAGACTGACTTAGGGCATGTCTCCAGCTGCCTTTTGTTAAACCTGGACACAGCATCACTGGCTTCTGTTTTTTTGGAATATCAGTTAATTTTGATGAGGCTGTGGCTGATCTTTTGAGTGTCTGAAATCACTAGTTCTTGAGCTGGAAGATGGTTCTCTTTGCAGCTCATTGCTTTTTATTGTGTTCATTTCCACACTTCCTCTTTTTGACACTTCAAAAAAAAACACTTGACGGAATTTTAACTTTATTAACTAATGACAGGCTGAGAGAGTTAGTGCTATTCAGCCTGGAGAAGAGAAGGCTCTTGGAAGACCTTGGAGCACCTGCCTAAAGGGGCTGCTCCAAGAGAGCTGGAGAGGAACTTTGGACAAGGGCCTGTGGTGACAGAACAGGGGAGGATGGCTTCAAGATGACAGAAAGAGTAGGTTTAGATTGGTAATAGGAAGAAATTCTTCCCTGTGAGAGTGATGAGGTCTCAGGTTGCCCAGTGAGGTTGTGCCTGCCCCATCCTGGAAGTGTTCAAAGACTTGTTTGGTGGGGCTTGGAGCAACCTGGGATAGTGGAAGGTGTCCCTGCTAATGCAGAGGCTTGGGACTGGTTATTTTCTAACATCCCTTCCAACCCAAACCATTCTGGGATTCTATGAATCAAAAGAAAATTTAGGTCTTGCTGAAATCCATGGGTCTTGCAGTGCACTTACAGGATCCAGAAATTAATATGTTGTCCTTATGCCTCTGGAGGTATTGTGTGATACAAAGGCATAATATGGATTCTTTTTTCTGATGCTGTTTTTCAACAACATGAGGATTTTCTCTAGTCTCTGTCTTAAAAATTTTGCATGGCCTAGGTGGGATCCCAGCTCTCAAGTGTGCAGGAGCAGGCATGTGCTCAGGTTCCACAGCATGTGCCAAAGCCTCTGTTAGCCAGGCACCCTGTGCAGGACAGGACCCTGGAAAAGCCCGCATGTGCTGTCCCTGTTTGCAGCTCTGCTGAACTCCTGCAATTTTATATGTATTTCTTAGTTCTGTGATCAAAAGAAGCCGCGTCTGGAGCACGTTCACTTCCTGTGTGGGCCTGTGTGGGTTTGGTTTGTTGTGGGCTGCACACAAAGGGCACATGGGTGTGGATGCAGCATCCGGCACTGTCTGGTGGAGGAGAGATGTACGTGGATGGACACCCTGGCTTTCTGGAAAGGAACATTACTATTAGGCTGGGCTGTGGGGGTGGGGGAAGAGGTGGTGAATCAAGTAGTGGTTAAGCAGCTCCATTAAGGAATGGTGTACAGGTGTCTGCTTCCCAGGCCAGACAGCTGGGGAGCGGTCTGCAGCATGAGTCTGATGAGGAGGTGGCTGAGGGAGCTGTCAGGGCTCAGCCTGGAGCAAACAAGGCTCAGAAAGGCCCTTATCACGCTCTGCAGCTCCCTGACAGGCTAGAATGACATGAAGGTTGATCTATTCTCCCAGGTAACAAGCGATGGGAGGAAACAGTGTCAGGTTGAGTCAGGGAATGTTTAGGTTGGATATTAGGAAAAATTTCTTTATAGAAAGGGTTGTAAGGCATTGCAATAGTCTGCCCAGGGCAGTTGCTGGAATCACCATCTCTGGAAGTGTTAAAAAAATCTGTGGATATGGCACTGAGAACATGGTTTAGTGGTGAACATGGTGGTGGTGCTGGATTGATGGTTGAACTTCCTGATCTTGGAGGTCTTCTCCAGGCTTAACGATTCTGTGATTGTATGATTCTACTGCTTCACTGGTGGAGGTGGAAACAACCTCTGGCAGGGTCCCACTGGCATCCAGCACGGGAACCTGTGCTCAGCATCTTGAACTCGCCCTGGTCTGCTGAGCTCTCCTCGGGTACTTCCCTCTGCTTTTGTAAGCAAGGAGAAAATTGCCAAATGCATGTTTGTTCATATTTTATTTTACATACTGATTTTGTCTGCTCGTTTCTTCAATGGTTTTACTTTCAAGGGCTCCTTGAAAATCTGCCGCTGATTATGGTGGTCATTAGCAAAACACTGCTCCTCAAAGTGTGCTGTGCATTAAAAATCTTCCTAGGAATTTTCATAGATCACTGGTGTTTCCCAGTCCAATTAATGAGCATTTGCAGTTTCAAGCAAGTAATGACTTGAATAGGCAGTGCACAAAGTAAGAAAATACTTAATGAAAATACTGCCCTTTGGTTAAAGTCTGTGTTTTTCAGATTAATTTTTTTTTAAACTAACAACATAATGCAACATGTCAACCTCCATTTATCCATAGTGAAAGTGGTTGTTTTGCAGACCTTAAATTCAGGAGTTTCCCTAAAGATTTTACGGACTTAACAAGCAGGATATATATAAACTGTGATTTACAGGAATCACTTTGGTTTGGAGGTGACATGTGCTGCTGTGTAACAGCAGTTAAAAGTGATGCACAAATGAAACTACATCAGACTGAAACTAGGGAGGGTTTATTTTAAGCAAGCACCTGTACTTATTGAAATCTGGCTGCTGGGCAGTAGTTTACAGCCTTTCTTGTAGCCCTGGGGAGAGCCTGTGGTGGGGATTGATGCCATGGTGTTGGGATGTGGCATCTGTCTGCTTCAGGACAGAGGACAGACAATTGTCCTGCCCTGCCAGGCTGTGGCTTTGGTCCTGGAAAAAGATACTGTGTTGCTGTTAGGGAGAGCTGTGCTCTGAGGCTGGTAATAGGACCTGTCTTCTCTGCTCTTCAAGGCCAAATTGGACAAGGCTTGGAGCAACCTGGTCTAGTGGAAGGTGTCCCTGCCCATGGCAGGAGGGTTGGTACGAGATGGACTTTAAAGTCCCTCACAACCTGTTCTGTGATTCTTGCCTCAAAGACTTTTCTCTGAACCTTTCTCCATCTCAAGTAAGTTGAGCAGTCAGTTGTACATCTGCTTCCTCCCCAGGTGTTGGGGTGATGATGGGCCTCCTGACCCCAGGGTCCTCCCACAGCAGGTCTGTGTGTGGCCCTCCCCTTGCTCAGCAGAGCAGCAGAACTGCACTTGCTTGTCATAAGTCAATAAAAACTTGTGGATATTTTTGCACTAATTTCCTACTTGCCAAACACATCAGTCTTTTTACAACAAAGCCCTTTCACCAGGAGGCCTGGAACTGTTTGGAAGCAGATCCTGATCACAGTCTGTCCTTTGCAGGGAAACCATCCCTCTCTGTTGACTGGGATCAGTCTGGAGAGTTGTTAAACCTTGACCTCAGTTGGTGCTGACAGTATTGTGGGAGGGATGTACTCTTGTGGCAGAAAAACCTTTCAAAACTTCTGAGTATTTTGCAAATTATTGCCGCAGGAAGTAAAAATTCAGTCACTACTGTGCTCTCCACACAATAACCAGTTAGTGCTTTCTTTCTGCTTTTACTGCATAGGCAAATTTACACCATGATAGAAATTAACTCTCTTCCTTGGAAAATGCCTGAGAAAATCTTTTGTGTAGTATGTTCAGAGAGTTAATCTCTGTTTTGATAGACCATAAGGGTTTGAGTGGCAGTTCCAAGGTCATTAACTCTTTATAAGCAACCTCTTAATGCAAACCTTATGGAGAATAATGTGTGAGGGTTGTGCCCACTGCTCATAACTGCATTGTGTCACTCGGGGGTTGATGGTAAAAGATGCTCTGCACCAGAGAGATGTTTTGTTCTTTTTGGGGACAAAAAAATCTTTTGTATATGAGTTGTGGTTCTTTTTCAGATCCTTGTTTTTAACATTCTTGTTTCAGTCTCTTGAAATGACATGTTGGGTGGCTTCTTGTAGGAATCTGACAGGGTAGTAGCCAGCAAGCTGGTCTCCCTGTGTGCAGGGAGATGGTAGCATGCGTGGATCTGTTCTTTATTTCCTGTCTTCCATCTGGGCTGCTTCTGTCCAATATGCTCTACTCAAGTGTAACAGCCTGGTTGAAGTCTCATTTGTAGCCAACTCAACCTTTCACTTAGGTTTAGGTTTCTCCTGCCTTAGAGAAAAGTAGTCATATGAAGGATTATTTTGTGTATTAGCCTTGTAAGGCTGTAAGTTGAGTTGTTGGGTTGAATGTCACATAGTGCTGAAGGATTTCTTTAAAGGGCTGTGATGGTGTTGTCTTCAACTTTGTGTTCAAGGTAAAATGGATTTCTGATTTAAAATATGGAAACTCACATCAACTTAGTCATGCTCTTCGTTAGCCTCATGGACCAGTTTAGAGACTGAGAATATCCTGAGCAATTTTAAATAAAAATCATAATCAGAAAATGTCAGTGCATAATTATAAGCATTTGGATGCTCTGTTTTCCTTGGAAAAACTTGGCATGAAAACCACTGCCTGTGCGAGAGAATAGCTACAAAAGTATCTTTCTTTTTGGCATAGAACTGATTACTTTCTAATGACATTTAACGGCATTTGTAGTTTCATATTTGATATGTGGCATCTTTCTTAATAGTGATATATCTGACAGATAAAATACTTGACTAAATGGGACCGTCATTGTATTTTAATTTGTCATTGTTCCTTACCTTTTTCTTGCAAGCCAGACTTGCTTTTTGTCGCTGAGTATTAATGAGTTTTGTTCTTATGTAGTGAAGTTCCCAGTTGGAGGTAAAGTAGCCACACTACTTACATTGTCTTTATGATTTTGATTTTGTTTCCTTTGAAGTTTGGTTAGCAGTTGTGGTTTGTCAGCTTGGAGTGCAGGTGTGGCATCTGGCTCACCCTTGCTTTATCTGTTAGATCGGTTTCTCAGATTGGGTGAGAATAGCTAAAATAGAGGTTTTCCTGCTGTTTTTGCCCTCAGTGGAGGGAGGATCCCAAATGACTCTGGGAAAAATTTTCTTTGTGCATACTCTGCCTTCCATTTTTAAAGGTGATAAGGATTGGATTTTGTAAAAGGTTGGAAAATGTGAAAGTTTAGAAATCACTGTACTGTGATGCTCCATCTGATGACAGAAGCCTTGCAGAGCTTCTGTAGGGTCTGTGCTGTGTTTCCCCAGCATGGCTGATCTGGGGATCCAGATCTCAGGATCTGCAGACCATGAGCGCCTGGTACCCTCCCCTTTATTCCTTGTTCATTCTGTTACAGAACTCGGATTGTGCTGAGCCTGCCTGGTCCCAGCCTGGGTCCAGTGGCGGCCAAGCTGTTTGCATGAAGTTATGCCTGAGCACAGGCAAGTCTGTCGTGGTAGGACCCCTTCACATGCACTTTTCAGACTGGGTGCACTGACCAGTTACAAGTGAGAGTGGACTGTTCAAAATTACCCTTGCTTAGGAGAGAAACTTTGGTAGGAGGAGTCAGATTCCTCCCCTCTTCCCACTTGCATTCTTCCAGTTTGGTGTTAATCCTCAAGCAAAAAGACAAAACAGATATTGGAAGTGGCATTTTACTATTTTTTTTTTTTTAACCTCATCTGTAGACGTAACACGTTATTCTCAGGGTCATTTAATCAGAAGCCTTTTTCTTGTGAGAGATGTGGTGGTACCTTATGTTCTAAATTGTCTTAATCTACTTGTTTTAACCTGAGATGCAATTTTAAATAACTGAGGGAAGAAAATGTAGTATTTTGTATTGGTTTTCATATCAGCTTTTGCAGAGTAAGAAAAATATATATACCTCCATGAGCTTTGCAAATGAGAGACTCCACCTGACTTCTCAGGTCACTCTCAGCTGAGGACATCACAGCCAGGTCCATGTTAAGTTTGGGAGGTGATGTCAGATTTGAGACTAGATTGAAGTTATGTTTAGTGAGCAGAATCCTAAACGTGTTTGGGAAATTTTACTGCGAGATATTAGCTATTTTGTCCCTTCTGCGTCTCCGAGTGGATTCAGTCCTCCAGATGGACCTTTTTGGGGTTGGTGTCCACACCTTTCCATCAGCAGGGATTTTTGGGTTGCAGACCTTCCCAGACTTCCCCATCCACTGCTGAAATGAGATGTCAGGAAGGAAAGGAGGAGTGTGGTGTGCATAATCTCAGTTCAAACCATAGAAAGGAACTTTGTTTATTTGAGTCCATAGCAAAGGGGGCTTCCCCTTCCCCCCCACTGCCGTCATCCCTGTTTGTGATGCGGATCATGCTCTGCCCAGCTCTGCAGAGCGTGTACGCGAGACAGAGCTGCAGGAGAGAGCTGTAATTTATAAATGTGTTATAAACCATATAAATCTGAATCGTTGCAAATAGATGACCTTTCCCTGCTTAACACAGCAGCTGAAAAAAGATGGCTGGGGTAGTGTGAAAGCAGTGGAGAAATTCAATCCATGGTGCCTTTTTATTGTTCCTCCTGTGTTGCTGGTGCTATATTTAGAAGCTTACATCACTTCAGGGATGATGACAGTCTCTGCCCTCCCTCTCCCATTCTCCCCCTGCTCTCCCTCGATCTTTCCCTTAGGATGGATCATGTTTTCATATTCCTTATGAGTCCTACAGGTCTTTGGGTAGGATTTTTCTACAGCCTTTTAGTGAGTGCTGTGGAAAACGATGTGTGTAAGGACGTGATGGCACCACGAAATGTCACCGTGAAGGGGAACAGGAACTTGTGGTGCTGCTTTCCCTGCCTCCCCTATCTAAAAGACTCAGGAACAGGGTGGAGGTTGTATGTTTTTTTCCTGAGAAACCCTAATGAGGGGCTGACCATGCCACGACAATACAATGAGTTGGTTTTGGTGTTTAAGTTCAGAGGTGGGGAGAAGCAGAAGCATCCTGGCAGTGACATTGAATCCAGCGAGCTGTGCCAGCATGGCAGGGTTTGCAGCTGGCTCTGTCTTCTGCACCCCTCTCTCCCCATTGCCTGCCTGCCTGCCCCAAAAGATTTAAAGTACTCAAATCTATGGAAATAACCTCTTGATAAAGGTGCTTTTAATGCTGAAATATTTCTGCATTATGTTGCTATGTTTGGCAATTCCCACTTGGAAAACTGTATTAAAATGAATTGTTTTAGCCTGAAACATCTTTGCCTGAGTGTGTGCAATGACAGATCGCCTTCTGAGCAGCGGTTGCTTTCCCCAGCCCCCACCGCGGGCTTGGAGTCAGGATGCGACCGGAGCTGCTGCACTAGAAATGGGGGGGCAAGTGAAAGTGCCTGCTCGTGTCTGAGCACTGCAGGGAGCAGTGTGGCAGGGATAGAGTGCCAGCGGCTGCCTGCTTCTGAGGACAAAAGGACAGAAATCCTTAAGCCCAGCTCGCCGCCCCAGTCCCCTTGGCTCGCTGGCACGCCGGCAGTTCCTGCCTCGTCAGCCAGGGCCGTGACGGCTTTGAGACCATCAGCGTCCTCCCCGCTGGAACGGCACAATGGGCTTTTTTCCTCTGATTGATCAGGAAAAAGTCGTGCTGCTTGTGGGGTACCTTCTGCCAGCAGCTGCCGATGCTTCCCGCCTGTGCAGGGCTTGCATTATGGTGTCCTTAAATAAGGGAAGATTCTAATCCTGCCTAACTGAACGTGCATTTAAATCATGAAATGCTTACTATCCTTTTAAAAACATCCTATCTTTCAGTGACTTACTCTCGTTAGACAATTAGAATGTGCAGATTTGTTTGAGTCTGGAGGATTCAGGTAGCATTATGGGAGGATAAAGACAATGATGCAGAGAAATCTATGGAGTGGTAGTTCAGCATGGAAATAAATCAGTGCAAAGGAACAAAGACTCCCTTTAATACAGAGATAGTAGACTGTTTTTTCTTTAAGATCTTCTGAAAACTTGGATTCTGGCTTAAAATATGACTGGTGATTTTCTGTTTGTGATTCTGCTCAATGCTGCAGCTCTTCTCAAGTATTTTGATTGTGATCACATCCAAGCCTTTGTATCCGATGTTTTTTTAATCTCAGAGTTGCTCTAGTTTTGAGATTTGTCATTAAACAGACAATTTATAAAAAACTTACAGCCTTGTGCTGCAGGGAGCTGGGGCTGCAGAGAGGCATGTGTTAAAATAAATAAATAAATAAATGAAAGCAGAAAGGAGTGGGAGGATGCCCCAAAAGCCAGGGTGTGGAAGTAGGTCAGGTTTTCCCCCCACCCGGGGCTGGGTGGGCAGGGCTGTGCAGCGTGGGCTGCAGCCCCCCGGGACCCCCGCCGCCACTGTGCTCATTGGCGGCACGGCCACAGGGATGATGTCATCTACACTTAAAGGCAAAACTAGGAGGAAATAGAATTTCATTCCCATTATTGAGCTGGTGTTTACAGTAGTTGTAAAATATGGCATCCGCACCAAAATCCATGCTGGATCGGATTTGCTGCACAATGCAGTTGGGTGAAACTGGGAGGTAAAGATCTGCCCAGAGAGCTATCAGGGGCAGGCAGGGAGAGGGTTTCTTCAGCTGCATGGGTTGTTTTCTTCTTGATACAAATTGTGATTATGCTAACCATAATGCAAGTAACACCGCATAAAAGTATTTGGGTGTTCATTGCCACTGAGGATTTATCACTGTAGCATTACAGACATTTAAGATGCTTCTAAATACAATTTTATGCATTATTAGAAAAGATGCAGTATACTCATGTGTAAGATGAAGCTGACATATCCAGCCTATTGTTTAGTATTGAAGAAGCAGTAAAAGAAACAGCTATTTGTGTAGGTGTGTAGTGCTTTGTAAAAATCTAAAGTAGCTAGAATGATTTCAGCTTTTAAAAATCAAATAGACTTTGTGTTTGCAAATTTTGCAAGTGCAGGATTGAAGTTCAGATTGTCCTTTATGTTTAAATACAAATTAAACCCAGTAATATTTATGGATCCTAGTTGCATTTATTTTTGTTGTTTGATAAGAGGTTGAGTTAATTCAGACATTGATGCTAATTTTTTCCTTTTAATATAGTTTTGGAAGGCGCCAGAGGAAGGTCTTTCTTGGTTTAGGTGCAGCTCCCATCCTGAGTGTTGGACTTGATGATCCTTATGGGTCTCTTTCAACTCCAGATATTTTATGTTTCTGTGATAATTTGGGTTATGTACTGGGAAGAATTCAGCTCCTGGATGACTATTGAGGAGCTGTTGGTGTGAGGTGGAGAGTGATGTCCTGTTGGTACAACTTGGCTTCAGAAATGTTAGAATCTCCTTCCACATGTCCCTTGGCACAGTAGATGAAAAAGAGCTTTCTGTGGATTGCACAAACTGCCTGATTCAATATTCAAAAATAAGCAAGCAAACAAGACAGAAAAGGCGTTTTTGGCCCTCACTACCAGCAGGCTCCCCATGGCAGCTCCATTTGCACACAGGAGGTACAGCCATCACAGGATAGTTTTGATTTGGAGAACTACCCTTGAGTCTGATGTGACAACAAAAATTCTTTCCAAAAAGAGGATGACAGCAGCAGTGAATGCACCTTCTTGCAGATGAGCTAAATTATCCAGAGATCAAAATAATGGCTTTAACATAACCAGCACCTTCTGTCCCCCTGCCTGTCTCATCCCTCCTTTCCTCCCTTGCACAGTAGCAGAAGTCATTTGCCTTCTAGGAACCAAAAAGCATTGCAGCAGACCCGGCTCAAAGGTGTGGGATCTCAGAGATCATTCTTTGGAGCAGCTCTCCAGCATACTGGGCTGCCATCCAAGACACTAAGCTCCTTTCAAGTATATCAGTTTTTAGTTGGAAAGAGAGATTATAGAACTAAATTGACTACTGCAGAATTAAGGCAATTTGGGTTAGAAACAGAATTGGTCTTGATTGATCAGGGAAAAAAACCCCACCCAACAAAACTTTTAAAAAATGTTTTCAAAACCATTAAAATGATGATGATTATAAACATCACTTTTCAGTAAGAAATTTACTTCTCATTCTGGATAAAATCTCTGTATTGTGTAGGATGAGATAAAAGTGTTGAGCCTCTAGTGTGACACATATAAAAGCAAAAATTTTTTTATTGTGAGCTGATGATGTGTGTATCTGTGTGCATGTGAATGGCTGCCGATTTTTATTTTACTTATTTCTAAATTTAAATGCAGAGATGAAAAATAATCCACCTAAATGCTGCTGCAAGTGTTGGTAGATACATGTGATTAATGAAAAAAAATTATTTAGGTAAAAGAAAATAATCAGAGTTCCAGCACATCCATGAATAGATGATAAAATGATATAAAAGCTGATGTGGAGCAGGGTGTTTGCTGAGTAGTTGTACTGATATGTGTGTTTATATTAGGTCAGTAAAGATGCTCTGTTGGCTGCATCTGCAGATCCAGTAGCCAATTGATCTAATGCAGTTTCTAAAGGCTTTCTATACAGGTGATGTCATCCTTTTAGCTCCGTTCTCCTCCCACTCTCTTTCCTCCTTATTAGATATTTCATCTTGCTGCGGAGCATCCAATCGATGGGAGCTTCTCCTGAGGGAGCTGCTGAGAAGCAAGCAAAGATAGTAGGAAATAGGACTCCAGCAGTCAGCCTTGCTGTAGCTATGGACGTCCTGTTTTGTTTGGCATTACAGAAATGTTTTAATTGGAAAAGCTAGGCGTGGATTAGCAGTGCTATCTGACTGATGCATTAGAATACTGAGCAACACTGCAGAGTTGTAAACTGCATTAAAAAAAAGGAGGGGGGCAAAAGAGAAAAGGATTTGTATTGCAGAGGCTTTTAATACATTCCACAGTACAAACCTGTTAGAGCATATATCCTGGAGCTACAGTCTGGATGCAAATTCAATTTCTGCAGTTATGATGGACACAAGTATAAAGAAGAAACTTTAATATCCCAGGGTGTGGGATTCCTGGATCGTGTAAGGTGCTGAAGAGCCATTGCAAAATTTCATCTACAATATGAATATGAAGTTTCTGAAAAGTGGACCCGAAGATAAGCTACTTGTAAATGCATTTTAGAAGAGAAAAAAGAAATTTGAAGAAGTCATACCTCGCTTTTTAATGTATTGTTGCTTTAACCTGCAGTTCTAACCCATTTCTGAATTAATTCAATTTTAGCAGCACTTTTTGGGTGCATGCCTCTTGCCTGGAGGAATGTATGGATATTTTTATTTGAGAAGCTAGGAAACATTTTGATTTGAATTTATGTGCTTGTTGAAACGGGAACATTTTTATAGGAATTGCTGCTGCTGCTAACTCCCTGCAATACTGAAAACTCAGATCTAGTGGAAGCTGTAATTGAATTCAGTGTGAAATCCAAGCTTGCAAAGTTGCATATATGTACATTGCTGCTTTATGATTTTTAAAGAGAAAGCAGAAGGGATTTTTCTCATTTTTCCCCCCTGTGGCTTTTATTTGAGAAAGGAAACTTTTTTTCCCCAGCCTAAGAAATGGCTTTTCTTGTTCGATGTTATGCCAACTGCTTACAGCCCTGGGCCTCCAAAGTAAGTAGGATTTTGTCTGTGCTGAATTTCTGTGACATGTATTGACAGCTCTGGTGCTTTCTGAATGTTCCCTTCTCATCACAGCAGCATGCTGTGTTGAAGGTACTGGAATCCTGGCTGTGCATGAGCTATTCTTGTGGAATCATTTCTAAAAGGAAGGGGGGAAGAGAAGAAATCATGGAATTGTTTTATATATGAATGGCTTATAAATTACCAGACAGTATAAAAAAAAGGTAATTTGCTTATGAAATGTGTTAAGCTTGTTTTTTAGCCTATAAATATGAAGTGTATATGAAACCTATAAAAATTATTGAAGTGTAACATTTTTATAACTGCTGGCATATTTTGCTAACTTGAAAATACTGATATCCAAATCCATTGATGTTTTAATTTTCAAACTGTATGGAGCTGTACTACTTGTTTCCTTTGTGCAGCGGCTTGGAATTGGTTAATTATTTGGCCGAACTATGTAATTACAATTAGCTTTAAAGGACCCAAATTATTTTGTGTGTCTGAGAATGCAGTATTTCTGTGAAACTGGGGAGAGAAGGGTGTTTTTTTAAATGGCATAATGAAAGCTAGAATGTTTGAGTGAACCCACCTTTGAGATAAAAGCCTTTAAAGAAATTAAAAATACAGTATTTATGAGACTCTTACTATTTGGTATGCTCAGTCAGAAAATTAGCTGAGTTTCTGGTATTTTATTAAGGCTACTACCAAAAAGTAGTCACCCAAGACACAGGAATTGCTTTATAAATCTGAGGCCAGGAATATATTAATTATTATTTCTTTATTATAATTTTGTATTTACAGAGTAGAAAAAAAATGTGCAACTTTCTGGCATTTGGAGGCAGTGGGCAAAAATGCCCTGTGCTCATGGCAGTGTGAGATACAGCATTGACTTTGGAGTAGGAAATCACTCTTGACTTTGGTCCCAAAAAGTTTAGCGCCTCAATGACATGATGGTGTGTAAAGGCACAGGGAGAGGCCAGCTGCGTGTGTGGACTCTCTGTCTGGGTGGTTTTCCCTGTTTGGTTTTTATGTCTGGTGCAATGTAAAGGGAAGCTTGTGGTGTATGGGGGTGAAAGCGCTGGGTTTGTGGGGTTTCCCTGTGCAGCTGCCAAAACCAGTGTGGAAGCGTGTGGGTGGAGTGTGGCTGAATTTTGGCTGTTTCATGTGTGCTGAGTCCACCCCATCATCAGGTGAAGTGGAGGTGCAGGTAGTTGTGTTCTTGGAGGGTGGCTGGGTACTGTGTGCTCAGGTAATTGTGGCTCCTCACCTTGGAGTTCCTGCTGGCAATTCCCGGCCTGTTTGTATTGTCATCCATACCCCAGTGTACATGGAGACTCTCTTTCTTCCCTTCCTACTCTGCAGACATTAATTACGAAAGGCTGAGTTTACTTAAGCTTGACTTACCTGCACTGCCTGTATTAAGAAGGTTTGAATGTTGCAATACTGCTTAAAAACTGGGAATGCTTAGTCACCTTGGTACTTCAGCTGGGATTGTGCTTTCCACAGAGTTTGGGCTGAAGTGAGAAACCACAAAAAAGAAACCATGTGCTCAAATAAGGGCTTTGCAAGGGTAAAATAATAATAATATAAAAAAAAAGTTTTTGACCCCTGTGTCAGCTCTGTGGACAATATTCAGTGGGTTACTGCTCTGCCAGCCAAGCCATTTATTCACTCAGTTGCTATTCATAAATTAAATGGTATGAAATGTTAGGAAGGGGAAATCTTGTTTTTTGGTTTTTTTTTTTTTTTTAATGGCTTATGAGAACCCATTAACTGGTTTTGCATTCCAGTCCATAGCTTAAAGTTCTTTACCTCTAAAACTACAAAAGATAAAGCACTTTTATTCCTTTCTGAAAAAATCCACAAGCCTCCTAAAACTCCTGCAGTTCCCCCCTTCCACAACTTTTGAAGGGATCTGTTCATGTTGTTCATTAACTCTTAAGGAGAAGTGTGCACAGGATTAAGCAAATTGATGAGCTGAATCAGATCTGAGTTTGTTCAATTTTGGTTTTAGTTGAGCTTTGTACTAAAAATCTGTTTCTATGACCAGTGTTTTATAATAATACATAATACAGCAAAATAAGTCATGTCAGAACTTTAAATATGTAAGTTTGTAACTTGAAAATGTCAAGTATTTTGTTGTGATACTGTTCTGAAACTAGAACTTAGATTTATGTAGCTCTGTCCCAGAATTGTTTTAATCAGTTGCTTTTAAACTGATACAGGACAGTTGACTCAGCTGTAATTACAGCTGTTCTGGATGTGACAGTATGATGATCCATGGATTGAATCAGAGCAAGATGAAGTCATATTTCTTATGAGTAATCATAAAGGTAGGCTTTCATGAAGGTAGAACACTTCTGAAGGTTAACCTTAGCTGAGGGAGGTTAATTGGTGTGGCTGTGGAGGAGCAGAAGCTGACTTTAGGAGCTCTGTGGTCACCTGGAAGACATTCTCCAAGTACAAGGTGTCTCCGAGTACTGGTGTCCACACCAGTTTGCACAGCACACACTGGTTAGTGCTGCACTCATCCTCATCCCCCAGAGACTCTGTGGCTTTTGGCTTCTGAAAGTAAAGATGCAGAGTAGAGTCACGTAAAGCAATCGAAATTTCTTTCCCTGTGTCAAGAGCTGCTACAAGGAGGATGAACAGAGGGAAAGAACAGTGAACGTGGCGAATTTCTGCAGTGCCCTTTCAGCCCCATACAGGTTCTTGCAGAGGTCAACATATTTCTCAGGACTCTGCTGATAACTGGAAACATGTCTGAAGGGAGATCACCCTCTCCTCGTCAGGAAGAGATGATGGCTGCTCTCTGTTGGTTGCATCTGGAGGAGCCAGCAGAGGGGGAGAACTGCACATTGTAAGTGATGGTCTCTGCCATGGGGACTGTGTCCTTCCTGGAATGATAGACTGTGGAAGATGAGATAAATAGATGCAAGCATCTGTAAGGAAAACATGGTGAGGATGATAAGCAGCGAGGAGTGTGGTGAACAGTGATCAAAGCAGACTGTCAAGTCACTGTGGCTCTGGAATGGGGAAGATAGCACTCTTTGCATTGGGATTGTGGAGATCTGTTTCCACAGGCTGGTTGTGTTGGCAAGGACAAGAGACATTCAACTTACATTAAACAAAACTCCTGTGATGCCAGTGCAGCGTTTTAAAGCAAAGAAATAATTCACAAATATCTCAGCAAGATGTTGGTTGTCTTTGTAATTCTGATCATAACTTTCTCTGTTCAATTGTCTGTGATGTACTTTGTGGTATTGGACTCTTAATCGTAACTGCGATGAAGTCATTATGAAGGAGAGCTCTAAATGTAATGATTTAGATGAATAGGGTTCTTCTGTAATATTGCACATCTTAAGGTTTTCCAAGCCTGGAATGTACCCACAGTTACCGTGTTTGTGAAGCACAAGGGTCTCATGGAGGGAGTATGGAGTGATTGGATAATGTTTCTACAGAGGATATTTTAAAGAGTTGCTTTTTGAGATAATGTACTTTTTATAGAAAATAAGAGTTTTTGAATTAACATTTAAGCTTCTAAAATGTCTTTTCCTGAAGGAAAATAGTTTAATTCAAGATCCCAGGTGCATGGTAAACTTATCTTATGGCAGTAGATGGTAATTTATTTTCTCTAGGCTTCTGTGCTCTTCTCTTTCTGCTGTTTAGTTAAAAATCTAATAATGTGAAGTATAGTAATGACACATTTGCCCTGTAAAAGTTTGTGTTTGGGTTGGAACAGAAGACTTGGAGTAATTTTTCAGTCCCATTCCTCTTTCTGGTGCTGTCTCTGAGGGATGTGATACAATTTTTAGTTATTCATAACTGAAATCAGTGCAACCTCATCTTCTGTTTCCAAAGGGCATAGTTTGATCTCCAGGTTCTTGAATTGAAACCTTCATGCAATTGAAGGTATATTTTCATCTCCTTAGAAGAAAAACACAGCTTTGATAGTGTTCCTTGATTTGATTCTATGTCATCCTTATCTTTGCTAAGGTGCTTACATGGAAAGAAGCCCTCGTAGTATGAATTTTAAATGTTTTCAAAGCAAATAGAGTAACTGATCCTTTGCTTTTTTTTTGCAGTCAGGTCTTTCTCTTCCTCTTGGCTGTGCCTCTTCCACCAGTCCCTCTGTCTGTGCCTGTATCTTCCAGCCCAGCTTTCAGCATTGCAGAGCTGGGCCCTGTCATCCCTTGGGGTGATGGCTGTCTGAGCTCCTCTCTTGGCTCCTCATGGTTCTCTTCCCTCCTGGGAACTTTGCATTCCATGGTTTAGCCCTCTTTGGAGTTTTTGGAGTTTAGGCCAGCTCCTCAGAGTATTCATGATCTCTCCTACCCTATATTTTCTGATCTTTTTCCCCTTCATCCACTGCTCAGAAGGATTGCTTTAATTCTCCATGCTATTTGTAACAGCACAGTGTCTTGGTTCCTCAGTACTATGATCCTTGAGGACTTGGACTGACAAATGACAATTTTTCTTAGGTACAAGTTTTAACTGTTTTCTGTAATCACTTGCAGGATACTTTTTGTAAAACTTCTTAAACACATTTTTTGCTTGATAGTTTAAGATAAAAATGGTTTCGTATGAGCTGTGTGGCCATTTACTCCAGAAAACTTGGATTTTCTTATACTCTGGTGTAAAATATGTTAAAGTTAAATGCAAGTACACATTGTGCTACTTTTCAACAGAAAAAGTCTTTTCCTGAAATACTGTTTTTATGGGAAATTTGCTCTTAAAAGGCAGATAAACACCTATCTGTCCTTTTATTTCTTCCTAGACTTTGGATTAAACCTTCTTTGTTAGAATTCTCCTTACAGCTGCAGCTTGGGTCAGGACCACCCTGTTTTGCCCCTCTCACTTCCACAAATGCATTTCTTGATGAATACAATGAAGGTTGGTGCTCCTTTGTTATTTCTACATGTACAGGATCCAAGGGCTTCCTTACACAGCTCCTGGCTCAGAGGTAATGCTGACAGCATCAGCGTGCTCGCTGTGCTCCCATGTCCTTGGAGCCCTGCTCAGTGCATCCCTGGAGCTGATTTTCACCCGCATGTCATTACTGTGATGTGGGGTTGTAGCAGCCTGAGTATGTGTAAGGAGGGATTGTCATCCTGCTGTATTTTACCAATCCGTGCATATAAGAGTTGATAAACTATTCAGTCGATGAAGCTTGATGTAGATATGGAATTTTATGTGCCCTGCAGTACTGGCTTAGGATGAGAGTTCCCAAATGTCAGGGCTGCTGCTGGAGTTCCTGGGCTCCTTGTAGAAATCAGAGCATCACTATTCTCTGTCACAGTTTGTTTTCTACTGTAATTATTTAGACAAGGCACTTTATGCTATTGTATTAATTTTCAGTGGCAAGAACAAAGAGTAAAATTTGAACTCTGACAATGAAAATAAGTATTTTTGAAAATTCCTGTTTCATATTCAAAATAAGAAAAGCACAAGTTTTGACGTTTTAAAAAATGTTACTTTATGAATGGACCAGAGAAGAGTTGATCTTATCTTGTTATCTTGTAATAAAGTTGCATTTTTTGCAAACATCAATTATGTTTAGTTGTTGGAGATTCCATTTATAATGGAGCTCCCATAAATAGTTTTTTGTAGGTGAATTTTCAGACCCACTTCTTCTCCAAAGCTGAGATGTTTGCGTGTCAGACACTTAGCATTATCGTGAGTTAAGGCATAGTAGTAATCTATAATTTAGACATATGAAAACTAAATTAAAATTGCATTACATGTGTGGCTTAAGGCAACACCAGAGTTTAGTTTGAAATTCTATCCTCATGTCACCTTATTGTAACTAAGGAAATGTAGTACTTCAGATAATTTTAATTTCTGCTGGCTATAGGAGCCATGAAGACCAAAAAGCTCTTAGCTACCAGAGGCATAGAATAGCCTCTAGGGATTATGAATTTTTCTAGATAGTGTTTTGTGTGTCATGTGCACTTTTTTTACCTTAGGTAATCCTGGAGATATTTTAGGAAGGCTTGAGGGATAGTTTTTGAGGCTCTGCAAGACTATCATGAATGTTGTCAACTTGGTCTTTATTTCTTTGAGATTAGTGTCTGTAGTACTGGTAAAACCAGTAGATACCGTAGATAGTGACTTAAAGCATGTTTTGAAATAAGTACTGTCATGAAGTTTGTGCAGTTGGATAGGCACTGGGGTTTTTTGCATCATGTTATTGATGGGGACAAGATTTTATCTGAACCTATTGGGGAAAAAGCTTGAACCATCACTTGGCTTTAAAAGCAGTAGGAGAGCCCCCCCCTCCCCCCCAACATCATTGGTGCTTTTTAAAAATCTGAAGAAATGTGATTTTTTGGCACTGGTGAACTGTCTGTGATCTTTAAGGAGGAAATGTTTTTGTTTGCATTAAGTCTGAGGACTGATGTCAGCATGGGTAATTCATCTGGGCTCATCTTACCCTCTCTGTGGACGCCTAAGTGGTCTCTCTGTATCTCAGAGAAGCAACCTTCTCTTCCCCCATTAACACAGCTCTAAGTGTATTTTAAAGTGGAGGAGAATTGTAGCTTATATATAAAAGGTTAGTATAAAGCAGAATTAATTTATACCAATCCTTGTAAAAAAGGTTACTGAGAAATCTACAGAATAACTTCAAAGAAGTCGTGGGTTTTAGTGGTATCTTGTTGATTAACTGGCAGGATATATGAGATGATTAAAATAATTTACTGATGACAAGGGAAAACATCCAAGATGTTTGTTCCTTTTTCATTTCTTAGCTAGAATTAATGGGATAAAAGGAGAGCAAAAGGTGGGACATAGAAAGGACTGCAGGTGAGAGACTGCCCACCTGTCAGTGGGAGTGAGCAGTGCTGCTCCTATTTCAGTAGGTTGTAGAAAGAAAACATAGAACGAATTAAATAAATTAGTTATCTTGTGTAAATGACCAAGCTGATGAAGGAAACACAAGCATGTAGTGAGACCATCAAAACAACTTGCAAATAAGATGGTGGAATGTATAGTTTGCTGAAGAGCTAGTTCAATATTAAAGATATGAAAGATATTGAAGCAAGGGTACCAAAGAGAAAATGGTGTTTGAAGGGACTGGATATATAGACTCTGAAAGGGGAGAGGTGGGAGCTGGATAAGTCCTGTTTCAGAGGCCTGTTCAGCTCTTTGATCGAGTGGTCTTTTTAGTTTGGCAGTTTGGTTTAGTTTTTAAGACTTAAGGCAATTTTTTTTTTTTTTTTTTAACTTGCTTCTTGTGACAGTCCAGGCTTTCTGTGTCACCTGAGAAAGGAAAATTGCTGTCCTTAAACCACTTGGGTATGATGGAGGTGGAGCAGGAATGTTTCCTAAGGCTCGGAGGTTACCCATTGTCATCGCAGTTAATGCTCCAAGTGTGTGTTAATGGGTTCCACCTTAAACCAGTGAAAACCTCTTCATGGAAAATGTCAAACAATAAACAAAGTTCTCAATATGTGTGCATTAAAATTGGGACTGTTTGTCTCAGAGAGCTGGTTTTCACAGTGAGGTGGCTGGGCTGGGGGTTTTACAGTGATCCGGCAGCCATATGTGCCCCAACACCACAGGCCTGAGCTGCTCTTGTCCTCGGATATTCCATGGAAAATAAATCCTGTGCTGTTTCTGAATATTACTCTTGCTGGCAACATCTCAGGGAACTTCAGAAAAACAAAAAAAGGTATGAGGTTACTGACAATCTGTAAAACCAAGGACAGAAAATTTGCTTGCACAGCCTGGAAAAGGACAGACTGTTCTCTCAGAGGCTGATGCTTCTGCTGTGTCCAGACTGGATCGATTAGTTGTAAACATCCATATGGAGACCTAGAAAAACTGATAAAAAAAGCCTTTGCTATCAAGAAATATCAAAGAAAGGGGTAAACCTTTTGATTCTTTACTGCTCATTTTATTTCCATTAATTTGAATTTGGAATGGCCCAGAAGAGTTAAGTGGGTTGTGCTTCCTTTATTAGTTTCTTCTCCTCATGATGAGTCATTTGTGAGATCTTTCTGAATATATTTAATAAACATACCATTTACTGCAGGTTAAAACACAGTGGTGAAGTATCTTTTACACATAGAAAAAGATAATTCATAGGTCTTGTGTCCCTCTGTCCAGACTATTTTGCAAATTCATGTTGCCTATGCCTTTTCAGCACAGGTTTTTTGGTTATCTAAAGTGTAACAGGACCGACTGATACTTACTTATTTTCAAAACTTGTAGCACAAATGTGTTGCGGTGGATCCCCCTGACCCCACCCCCGGGCCGGGTCCCTGCCATGTGACTGAGTCAGGTCTACCTTAGGCTCAAGCCGCCCGGGCTCTGAGCTGGTTGGTTGTTTGTCCCATCTCTGCCCCTGGTATCCCCTTTCCCCCCTCTGTGATAAAGCCAGCAGGATGGAGAGCCCCGCTCTCTTACTTCGACAGCTTTTGCCCAGGTCTGGTCCTCTGTCCCCCTCCAGGACAGAGGGAATCAATGACTTAACATCATAAGAGGTTTGAGCTCTATTTCCCTTCTCAACTTCTGCTTCTGGTGGTAGCTGGTGGTAGCTAACACTGGCTTAAGTGGAGCTGCACAGTCGAGGGATATCTAGGCTGTTTGTGAATGGTCTAAGGATATTCCAAGACATAAAAAGAGGCAAGCTCACCACAAAATTAAGCAGTGGACAGCTAACAGCCCCAAGACAAATGCACAGAGGTGGCTTTTCCTTATGATGACTTAGGTTTTAACTTGTATATTTTTCAAATCCTGTACTGCCTGGTTTGTAGGTCTGAAGTTTTGGGTGGCCTGTTAACTGCAGTTCTCTCATGCTGGTTAGACATTAACAAAGCCTCTCTAGGTTTGCTTTTCAAGGACACCTTGTTGTCCCAGGCCCTAAAATGTGTAAACTAAAGCCATGAGTGGGGACGCAAAGTTGGCGTAGTTACAACATGAACTGAAGTTATAATTGGAGAATTAACCCTGATATGGAAATGGACCAAACTTTTAAGTGTGAAGGACTCATGAGCCAGGGTCCAGGGTGTACTTTTGAAGGCATTTCAAATAAATACGTACTTTTATTCTCTTACTTTTGTCGAGCCTCTGTTTTCAGGTTAGCCACCCCAAGGCATCACTTAGGGCAAAGGTACCAGCAAATCCTAAAATAAGTAACTACGGAAACAAAGGGTGAAGAGCTTGGTCTCTGCAAAGAGAGGTTCTAGTGATTTCTTTCCATGGAAAAAAATGGGAAATACAGAAGAAAGACATGTCAGTTTGGCCTTCCTATGACAAAACTTAACTTCTGACTTACGTGGTTGCCTTTCTTTTAATTGAAACTGCAGTGACTTTCTATAGCTTTTATTTTTAGCAGACCCTTTCTGGGGAGCACAGGAAGGGAGGTTGTCCTCAGGCTGACCATCACTTTTAGTGTCCTTTTCAG
Organism: Lanius collurio; assembly: GCA_020086605.1. Classification (NCBI taxonomy): domain Eukaryota; kingdom Metazoa; phylum Chordata; class Aves; order Passeriformes; family Laniidae; genus Lanius; species Lanius collurio. The sequence continues at coordinate 3,080,007 of JACBWW010000030.1, read as the reverse complement.
ATGAGTTGATGGGCAGTCATCTCATCAAAGGTCAAGTCATTTGCTCTGTTGGACAGAACATGTGCAATTTTGAAAGTCTGTTATAGAGAAATTAGGTTTTAATTTAATTCCCGACTATGCTCTGTGACTTCATTGCTGAGAGTAAATAATGTTTACGTGAGAAGTAAATGCCACGACAGACACACTGTCCTTGGTCTGCTGGCCTGTGAGCTGTACCATGGAGCAGAGCTTATACTCCAATTAATTTCAAAATTACAGAGACAAGACTTGGTGTAGATACATACACAACCTTGTACTCACCTTTGTTAGACTTCCTGCTGTTCTTGCTGGAGAGCAGTGGGAAACCTCATCTGTCTCTGGCAGAAACTAGCAAATCATTATTCTGCTCTTGTTACCAAAATACTTTTAGGAAGTTGTTAATTCTGTATAAAACCAAAATGTCCTGATGTCTGTTAAAAAACTCCCCAACCAAATAATCAAATCAAATACACTTCACAAGTAAACTTTGTGTTATGTAATAGGAAAATGGACAGGTTTGCAGAGGTTTTTGGAGTTTCTCTGGTTTGGCAGCAGGAGTGCTGCTGCCCCTTGCATTGGTGGTAGGTGGCTGCACCCATGAAATTGATGGAAAAAGCCAAGCTCCTGGTAGACCTTTGGAGTCTTCACCTCAGGGGTTCTTTCAAGGCTGCTGCAGCGGAGAGTTTAGTATTTCGTTCATGTCATTTTTTATTAAATGTTACTCACTGCCAGCTTTTACACTTCCGTGTCCTCTCCTCGCCACCTCATCTCTTTCCTGGCTGAGCTGGCTGACCTTGCCTGTGTCCTGGCAAATGGGATGGGATCACCCTGTGAACCTTCTTCCAAAATTTCACATACCTTTAACAAAAACAGGTCTGGGCTGCTAGTGCTTCAGGGTTTGTGTGGCATGACGGGCTGATGCTACCATTAGGATGAGCTTCCAAAGGATTTAGTCTTTCTTTCTCTCCTTTTTCCTATTGCAGTTTGCAATAATGCTTTAAAAATTCCTTGTTTATCCAGGATTTTTTGGTGTAATCACCAACTGTTATTTTCCCTACTCGGTGGGAGTGCAGAGCTGTAGGTGGCTGTTCTGATGATAGCTTCTGTTTTCTTAACTTTCTTTCTTGTACAGTTCTGAATGACAGTGTGGCATTTCAACGGGGTTTGTTCGTAAATATCCCTTTGTTGGGAAAGGTCAGTCACAAGGATGTGCTGGCACTGATGCAGGGACAGGCTGTGCCAGCATGTCAGATGCACTCATATTCCAGTTCCAGATTATCCCTTGTTGTGAAAAAATGGAATTGTTGTGGCAACTAAGTAGTTTATTGGAGTGTTTATCAGAATGTCGTGGATATTTGGGGTTTTCCTGTCTGTGGATGATGGGGCACACAATTACCCAGAAGATATTGCAGATACAAACATCTGCATCCAGAAGCATGTAATATGGGCATAGATGAATATTGCTGTTTAGACCGTGTTTCCCAATGCATGATTTTTCAAGATACTGATGCTATTGTAACAAGAGTTTCTAAGTTTCAGAAAAAAAAGTTTTAGCCACCAATAGTTAAGACAATTTTATGTCACTTCCAGCAACTTCCCTGCCACAACCAGCAAGTCTTTCCAGTGTCCACTGTCATGTTGGTACAGAAACATCCTCTCTGTGTCTTGCTGCCTAGTAAGCTCTGCAAGAAAGAACAATTACTTTGGGTAATAAAAATGACATACAAAAGACAGAAGCTGTGATTTATTTTGGGAGATCAAGTAGAGTGGCAAGCAGTACTTTAAAGGTCACTTGTCTCAAATAAACCTCTCTCTCTCTCAAATTAAAGAGATACTGTAATGTTTCCTTGCATCTAACTTGCATTAAATGTCTTTTGCTAGAACGTATTGCAGAGTCCAGCAGGAGTATTGTACATACCCATGTGCTTTATAGGTGATGGAAGTGGAGTGCTGGCAGGGGGATTGAAGAGCAGTTGTGATTAATTAGTTGATTAGAAATACTCCTTTGGGAAGGCTAGCAGTGCTTTGAGTTGGTCATCAGTGGGTTTTTGTGAAAATGACACACAAAGTATAGGCTCAACCTGTTTATTTTGAGAGCCATATCCTGTTAGAATTACAGAATCACAGAATGGTTTGTGTTAGGAGGGACTTAAAAGTGCATCTTGTCTCAACCCCCTGCAATGGGCAGGGACACCTTCCCCTAGACTAGGTAGAGCCCCACTTCTCAGTCTAGGTATGGAAAACAGTGTTTAGCACAAGAATCTTAAAATCTCAGCTAAATTAGAGAAGACAAACTGTATGTGGCAGTGCGTATGTCTTGGTGCTGGGGTGTCTTTGAGCCAGAAGAGGCTTTAACAGCAGCAGTTGTTGGTAAAGAGCAGACACCTGCCCTTGTTCTCCTGGGAAATTCTGCAGAATTGGTTCTGCTTTTGGTCCTGCTCACTGTTTTACTGGAGCTGTTTTGAAGGTTTGAGAATCTGGATAGAAGGGAGCTTAAATTAGATTTCCTTGTGTCTGTGTTACTGCAGTCAGCATGGGATTTGCTCACGGACAAAAAGATTGAAGCTGAAGTTGGAGCTGTTTATTGGAATAGGGAGGTTATAAAGGGGGAGACAGGCTGAAGAGTTTGCAGCAAACCTGTGATCTTTAAGCTAGGGGCTATGAATTTATGTGGACTGATTTGTTCTATAATTTCCTAAAACTCCTGGGTGTTTCAGTTCCACTGACCTTCAACATCTCAGCAACTGTCAGCTGCTCAGCCCTGTCCATTTGTCAGTGAGTACCATGCTGCTGCTGGATGTGGCCTCCCTGGGAAGCAGTGCTCTGACCTCGTTGGGATGTGGCTCTGGGAGTGTGGCACGGCAGGGTGCTCCGGGAGCAGGGTCACGCTGCAGCACAGACTGCTGCTCCCTGAGCACAGGAGCATTGTCCGGCCACACCGCAGGTGTCATCGGTGAAATGTTCGTGCCTTAACCAATGTCCAGGTGTCCGAGGCTTTAGGGATGAGAGTGTGATGCTTCCTGCCTCGTGCCCGTTGGAAGCGGAGCCTGGAGAGTGCTCTTCTGTGTGTGACACAGAAATGGGTTCTGTAGGCAATGTGCCATTTGGATTCCAGAAGTAACCAGCCAGTGCTCCAGATCAGAATTAAATCTCAGCTTAACTGTTGCACATTTTGTTGTAGTTGAGATGTTACATCTGGGTGTGTGTCAGCTCTTCCCATGTGCTGATAGAGAAGTTGCCTGTTGGCCACTGGCTTGTATTTTGTCACCTGAGTGCTTTGTCCTTTTTGCTGTTCTCAAATCCTGAAAATCGGTATTTTCAGCCTGTAAAACTTTTTCTGGTGGCTAAACATAGGCCTTAAAGTGTTGCATATCCTTTGTATTTAGATCAAGTTCACTACAACTTAAGTTCCATGACCCTAATTCTGCCAACCTCCTTTCTTCCCCCTACTGCTTAGATGTTTGGGTTTTTTTTGTGATTTTCTGGGAATTTAGCAATCTTTTGCTTTTCAGACTTCCTACTTTTCATGTTACCATAGATATGCAAACTACAGGTTGGTTATTTTCTACTTTCTTTCTAGGAAAAAACAAAGCTAGAATAAGATAACAATTAGGATAGTGAGGAAGAGTAATGTTTTCTTTTATAGCTAATATGGATGGTTGTGTTTGAGTAGTGATTGCCAATGAGAATGTCATTGGGAGCTGCAAGGGATGCAAGATCCCCCCTGTTCCTCATCAAAATTTTGATAGTAAAATTATGTTGCATTTATCAGAGGGTCTGAGCATTTTTTTTTCCTGGCTATGGGGAAGGTTTGGCAAGACCCATGATGCCACCTGTGTGTTCAGAAAATATGTGAACTGGTATTTGTTAAAGTGTTTCTCTTGTGCACTCGTCAAATAATGGACATGGAATTGCGATGCTAAATCAAAACCTGTTTACTACTTCTTTTATGTTTGGTCAGTATTTATACAGTTGATACCAGCTCAAGAGTATTTTATAGTACTGTCCTTTAATTTGTAGGACTGAGTATCTAGTGGCTGGCACAATTACATGCAAGTTAGTTTTACAGAAGAAATCTTTCCATTTTGATCACAACACTTGATGCTGTCAGAGGAGTTTTCAACTTTTTCTGCATCAGAACTTTTAAAAAAGAAATAGTATATAATTTGTATAATTTATGAATTATAAAAGCACGTAGAGAATCTGTGATTCTTTGATACAGTGTGTTTTTCATATTGTTAATTCTTAAAAATATTGGAAGTATATATGGCAAAAAACAAACCAGCAGCTGAATTAAAGGACTGTTTATTTCACAATATCCCATGCAGCTCTGAGTCTTTAAAAGCTACTGCTAGTTTTTTTTTAGTAGAAAGAATACATTTGTGGACTTAGTGGGAGTTATGCACTAAAATTCAGATATCTGCCCATGTGTTTATTTGCAGATAGATTTATAAAATAGGGGTGCTCTTGTACCTAGCTGTATTAAAAAAAGCATAATATTCTTTCTGTGTGCTCATTTCTTTAAAGAAAATTCAAAGCCCTTTATAGGCCAAACGTTTTGTTTAGATTAGATTACTTTTTGTTTTACATCGGTATTTTCTAAAGGTTATTTTTGAACTAAGGTGCATAAATTGAACTTATGAAGAGGAATCCTGCTTCATAATGGATTGCGATGTCAGCTAATGTTAAATACGGTGGGCTGTTTGGGCCAGTGTCATATATTTGTCATCTTGGGGTATGTCACTTAGCTGTAAATATCCCAGGCCTTTGTTTTTATAGAAAGGTGTATTGTTTTCCATCAGTTTTATGAACTGTGAAGTGTGGTCAGGTCATCTTAGTCTAAACTAGCTTTTTCTCAAAATGTATGTCATGTTACAGGCTGAAATTAAGTTTGATTTTGGTTCAGCAATTCAAATTTAAATGTGTAACCAAAGTTTTAAGAAAAACTTTGTCTTCAAATTAGACTTACACATCTTGTTTTCCTTTCTTTTTTCCCACCTTTCCCCAAATCAATTTTATTTACAGCTTCCAGCTGACCTTACCAAGATGCATCTCACTGACAATCCTCATCCTCAGGTGACACACGTCCCTTCGAGCCAGTCAGGATGTAGCATTGCCAGTGACTCTGGGAGCAGCAGCCTGTCTGATATTTATCAGGTAAGACTCCTTTGGCTTCATAGTTTCCCTTCCTTGATGTTAACTGTTTCATAAACAGGAAGAGTGACCCTTTATCCAAGACTTTGGGTAAACCCTCCTGATGGTTCCACCTATGCCTTTGCTGCCCATGGGACTCACCACTCCCACAGACACAGAAATGCAACAAGCTGCTTGTAAGCTCTTTTTGTTGCTTTTCACATCTTTCTGTACCACCAAGTATGCTGTGGCTTTTGAAAGTAACATTTGTTGATTCGTGGGATCATTTTCCTTTCTGAAATGGAACAAATCTCTTGAAATCAGCCTTGTGTTTCCAATACCATCCTTGATTATTTGTATTTATTGCTAATAGCAGATGTTCAGTTCTGCAAACAAAAGCATGGTAATAAACCCACTTTCTGCACTAATTAACTGTCAAAATTCTAGTGTGGCTTGCTGAGAGTTGAAGTTGGCTGAAATCCAGATATAGCTTCATTTGTTTACAGATAATACACTTAATAAGTTACCTGTCTCATGTCAAATCGTAGAGCTCATTTGATGGGTGTTTATGTTCTGGTTTTTGAGGGAGCTCAGCTTGCATTTGTGTTGATCAGTAATTTTACAGCTTTTCCACTTCCAAGTTGCAATCTGACTACAGTACAGAGTGTACAGCAGTTGTTGAGCGTGGTGTAGGTGTAACTTGTTTTTAGACACCTGTTCCTTTTCCTTAGGTGCTGTCTGGATATTATTTCTTTACTGGAAACAGATTAATGATACCTATTTACGGCAATATATTGCTTAGGGTACTTTAAGACATTAAAGCAGAAATTCCTTTAGAACATTAAAAGTGTCTCTGCATTTTTGTCCTACTTCATCTACAGCCTTACTACTACTTTAGATTTGCTTGCTGCCAGCTAGGTCAGGAGTAGCTGGCATCCCTGACAGAGTCTTTCCAAGATGCTTCGTGAATTCTCTTACTTCTAAGAGGCTGTGCTGGAAGATGGTGTTTTGTATCTTGATTATTGTTACTCTTTTTTTTTTTTTATTTTCTGAATCAAAACTAAATCAGAATTCATGTTAAGTTGGAGTTGAGAGAGTCAAAGAGCCTACAGCTCCTGGGACACTGGGGCTGGCAAGGGCATGCCAGGGTGGTCATGGCAGGGCCACAACATTGCTGCTCCTACATGTTCTCTGGACCAGCTGTGGTGATGGGGTTAGGGTTAGGGTTGGGATAGGGTTGAGAGAGTCAAAGAGCCTACAGCTCCAGGGATGATGGCACTCAAAATGCATTGCAGGGGCATCACAGCAGGGTGCCAACATCCAACTCCACACTTGTTAATTTGTGCCACCTCTGGTGACGGAGCACCTCTGGTCCAGTGCCAAGCTGAGTTTAGGGCTGATGTTGAGAGAGTCGAAGAGCCTACAGCTCCAGGAGCACTGGGACTGGAAAAGGCATGCCAGGGGGATCATGGCAGGGCCACAATACTGCTACTCCTGCATCTTTCTGGTCTGGACCAGCCGTGGTGATGGGGACTTCAGCCCCAGTGACAAGCTGCCATTAGGCCTAGAGTTAGAGTTGAGAGAGTCACAGATCCTACAGCTCCAGGGACACTTAAAATATATTATTGGTAACAAAGATATCACTCTAGCAATGGTATCTGGTAATGAGTGAATACTCATATCATGTGCAGCTAATTGTCTTATGTCTGCCCATCAGAAAATGACAAAAGAACACAATTACTAAACAAATAAAAATTATATAAATAAAGGAGTAACATTTATATGCACTGTAATAAGCAAATAAGCAGTGCTTCTAGGTATTTTGCACACTAGGGAATAATTAATGTGAAAATGACTGCAGATTTTATAATAATTTTTAGGAGTTAGGACTTTTCAAGTAAGAATTTCCTTTTCAGTGACATTCACCTGTCTGGTTTTGCATCCAGGAAGAAAATGAGAACATCAGCTAGAGAATTCTTGGCTGGCCAGGTTGATGCTGAGGCAGGTCATCAATGTCAGACTCGAGCAAGATCTTGAAAGATAATTTTACAACCATGTATGATCAGAGTTACAATGACATTAATCATGAAAGATAGCAGTAGACAATCAAGCATTTGATAAGCCATGGGTGAAGAGAAGACAGATGTGTTATGGGGGGGAAAAGTCATCAGCAACTCACAGTTATTTTCTCCCCCTTATTTTTTTAGTGGGTTTTCATATCTTGTTCTCATTTGCCTAATGTGCAAATAGTAACCTGTTGAAAGATGTATTTTATGTGCATTTTTGTATTTTATTGGTTTTATTGCAGTAGCTGTAACAGTGTTGGAGAAGTTTTTTACTGTTTGTCACAAATCTATAAATGGTCACTAGATATTTCTTAGTAATAGATGTTATGTAATAATGTCACGACACAATATTTGACACAGCATTTTATTGTAGCACCACATCAATATAGACAGATTTGGAAATAGCAAAATAGAAAAGTGGTTTTCCCCGATATTCATCATGTTATGAATGTAGAAAATATCTTTATATGTAATAAACCTACATTTTGAGTGTGATGTATTGGCTCAGTAATTGAAACCATTTTTGGTACAACAAAATACAGCTTTTCATAAAGTGTTTGGAAAATGATGCTTTGCTTTTGCAGTCAGCTTCATATGTATCACACCAAGCTTCACATGCCAAACTCTTTAGGAATATCATTAGTGTCACTAGTATTTAGAATAATTTTGATTAATGTAGCCTTGAAATGATCTTTTGAATTAATGGTATCTTAACATTAATTTTTACAGTAAGTAGTACAAACGTCATTCCAAAATCGGAAAACATGATTAGAATGGTAGAACCAAAGAATGAAACAATATTTTATTAAGATTTGGAAAGATTTTCTCTTCATCTGTGTACACTGCATTCATCGATAGTGTTGAAATGAGGTTTCACTTGTTCCAGCTGCCTCTCAGCCCAGGTTAAAGCCCATTTCCAATTAAACAGGAAATGATGAACATAAAGCTTAAGGTGAGATCAGCAAAAGAAGATTGCTGCCTGTAAGTTCTGCTGTAGAAACATTGTGTTAAATCCTGAGTTAGTTGCAAAAGCGATTAAAATTTATGGAGATGTTTTTTCTCTCTTGTCCTTGTACTGTTGCTATTCCCTGTTGGAGATTTCGGTGTTTTGGTGTCCAAAACATGGAGACCAAATTGTCCAAATGCGTGTATTGCAAATTCTAATTTGCTTGGAATACTGCAGAGCAGTTGTCTTTCTATTGCACTGCAGACCTTTTTTAATTGTAGAAAGGAAAGGCAAGTTATTCCCTACAATTTTTAAAGTACTTTCTTGCTTTAAAAGGATTTACATTGTTTTTGTCTTTCAACCCCTTTCTGACAGTACATTTAATTTCTGAGCTATAGTCTTCAGCCAGAAGTAGGGGAAGCTGTGTGGTTGTGCATACAGCAGTTGAAATGCAGGCTTGTACAGCTGTTTTGACATGTTACAGGAGTCCTCAGGGAAAAAGAACTCAATAGGTATTACACAGAGAAAACACCTTTCTTTGTCCTCTCATGGGATAGGCTCTAAGGTGCCTATCAGAGTCACACAGGGAATCCAGGCTGTCTCTCTAGATGTGGTTGAACAGGGTCTCGCCTCTCACAAATGAGTTTCCTGTAATCACTTTCTCTTAGTGACCAACCAGTTTGTATCAATTTTTTCCTACCTGTTTATTTCTGTCAATAGTGTACTGAAAGTTTTGCTTTCACTTCTTTCAAAGTCCCTAAATTATCATTACAGAGTTTGTACTCTTTGTGGGCAGTAACATCATTGTCCAGCAATAATTCCAATTGTGGTTAAAGCTTTGATATTAAAATGGATTATCTATAAAATATTCATCAAGGATGTATATCTCAGTAGATACCCTTGTGTCACAGACCCGATCCTGGAAATCCATATTTGTGTGAGATTTGAGGATTGCAGCTTCTGGTTTCATTCATCAGCAGTTCATAAATGTTTGTGTTAGGAATTATTTTTATATTTGGTAATGGAAACAGCTGAAGCATCATGGTTAGGAAGAGCAGCTACTTCTGCAGACGGCTTTATGAGCAAAATCCCTCCTGTTCCTTCCAGCACTGCCTGACCTGCCAGTGTTCTGTCAACCATCTGCACAGAATCTTTGAAACACAGTTGGGAGGACCCGCTCCTATTTCATAGTTTGATCAAAACGTAACTTATTTATCAAGAAAGGAGTTGATTTGTCTATTTTCCTATATAGAATATAAAAAATTTGGTAGAACCTGTAGCCTCCGTTATTCTGGTTTAACGTGGGCGTATCAAAGTGAGGATTGGTGCTGCTGTTTGTCTTGCTCATCATGGAGAAGTTGGTATAAATTGTGGCTATTTAGATGAAGAAATGGTAGAAAAGTCCTTGAATAAAATGCTGTACTGATCAGGTGCTGCTGAGACTCTCCAAGTACAATTTGCACTTGGGCTTACTTCCAAAACTGTTAATGTGAGCTACAGAAGCCAGTAAAAGTGATGTAATGTAAAACAGATTTAACCCTCTATATTGTTACCCTCCTCTGAAAGAAATATTTATTTTTAAAACATTTAAGCTTTATTTATTAGGTTTGCTGGCTAATTATCAAAATGAGGACAAGCTCCAAGGCCCAAGGTTATATCTAAACCTCAGTATTTTTTTTTCTGGTGTAGGAAGAGAAAGCTGTTTCTCTGTGCGAGTATTGGGGCTCACATCAGCATGGAGTGTGTAGGGAGATGGAGATGGTGCAGTTTGCTGTGATTAAATCACTTAAAATGAATATTGTTTTATGTGAGGCCAGAAGAGCAGGAGAGCAGTGGCCAAGCAAGGACCTCCGGTCAAGATGAAGCACAAAAAGGCAATGCATACAGTGGAATCAGGGACATGTGTCCTGGGAAGAATATGGGGACACTGCCCAGATGTATAGGGTTGAGATCAGGAACAGTAAGGCTCAGTTGGAGCTGGGTTTGGCAAGGGATGTGACAAAAACCAGAAGGACTTCTATAGATACATTAGTAAAACAAACAAACAAAAAACAACAACAACCCCCCCCAAAAAACCAACCAAAAAACCAGATAGAAATAGTGCTTCACTCTCCCACTAAATAAGGCAGGAGAACTGATGACATGGAGAAGGCTGAGGCACTCAGCAGTTTTTGTCTCAGTTTTCACAGGTTGCTCTTCCCACGTCTCTCCACTCCCTGAACATCAGGTCAGAGACTGGGGGACCGAAGTCCTTCCCATGGGAAGGAGAAGGTGCTTGAGACCACCTGAGGATCTGAACAAGTCCATGGGACCCTAGGTAGTGCATCCCAGGATCCTGAGGGACTTGGCTGATGGAACTAAGGCACTCTTCATCTTGGAAGGTCGTGGCAGTCATGCAAAGTCCCCAGAGACTGGAGAAAAGGGAATAAGGCTCCAGGGAGACCTTGTCTGCACCCTGTCAATACTTAAAGCAGATCTATTAGAAAGACTTTTTAATGTGTCCTGTAGTGAAGGACAAGGGACAGTGGTTTTAAACTGAAAAAGGTAGATTTAATTTGGATATAGGGAAGAGGAATCTTCCCTGTGAGGGTTTTGAAACACTGGTACAGGTTGTCCAGAGAACCTGTGTTATGCCCCGTTACAGTGTTCAAATTCATCTTTTATTTTGGAGGTTTTGTGAACATGCAGGACACTTCATACCTTGGATAGGTTTGGGGGTTTTTTGTGAAATCTCAAGGATTTCTTTTAAAAGTGAAAGTGAGCATTGTAGATCGATTCATTTAAAAACAAACAAACTCCATTTTCTGCAAGTATCTATATAATTGCCTTATACTTTGCAGTGACATCTTGTTGTTCAAATTTCTGAATTTAAGCAGAAAAATGATTTGCATTCTGGCTTAAGCTTTAAAAAAAGTGACTGAGCAACTACTCTGTAGAAAGTGAGAATTTGAAACTACTTTTTTTTCCCCTTCCATCTGTTTGGAAATTTATTTTCATGCCATTACATCATTTAAACTGCACAGAAGGAATTAGTGCAAATGATTTCTACATGATTCTGCTTTTTGTTGCTGGTATTTTGTTCTCTTTCACCATTGTCTTATGTGTCTGCTCAGTGCGATGTCTGTGTTGCCATCTATTGCTGACAATTGAAATATGTCCACAGGCATTGGATAACCAATGGTATTACTAAACTATATTATTATTTTGTCAATACTGTAGACTCAAATTGGTTTTTCACAATGTTACATGAATTCACAACAGAGAGAGAATAAGTGCTGTAAAATGAGAATCCAGTAGATTTCAGCATAACATGTTTTCCTCTGTATTCAGAAAGGGAGGTGTTAGAGATTCTAGTTTGACTTGTTGGGCCCAGAATTTAAATTTTTTTTAATGATCTGCCTCAAACCATAAGTCATTGAGCTGAGGACATTGAACTCTCTGTCTGATTGATGTTTTCTTTGTAGGCTACAGAAAGTGAGATGGGAGATGTTGATTTAACGGGTCTTCCAGAAGCACCTGTAGACTCTGAAGATGAAGAAGAGGAAGAGGATGAAGATATTGACAGAACTTCTGATCCACTTCTAGGGAGAGATGTTGTCCGAGAGTGCCTTGAGAAAGAGCCTGCAGATAAAACTGATGATGACATTGGTGAGAAGAAAAAATACAGTAGTAAAATTTACATAAAAATACATCATATAACGTCTGTAAGAGAAGCATAACCAAAAACTGTTTAATGAGTTAATGTTCAGTGTATATCTGAATAATTGAATGATATCTCACTTTGCTCTATTGATACTCGTAATTGAATGATGTCTTCTCTTGCTATCTGAGAATCCAAGTATTTTGAACTACAGTTTTTGTGGTGCTCAAGATGTGAGATATTACAGTCATTTTATGTGATGATGTAATGGGACAGGTGACAAGGTAATTTTGACTGCCTGAAAGTGTTGAATTAGTTATTAAATAGCTAAGAGAACATACTGTTACTGACTATAGCTATACTTAACTGTAAACTGCAAAACAGTTGAAGATAATTTACTACAGTGTTTAACTAGAAATTGGAAGGAATTTCAATAGCAAAATTTGCTTTCTGTTGTACTTCAGATTGCACCTCTGAACACTGGAAAATCATTTCATGCTCCTGTCTAGCTTATAATTACTGTACCTAAGGGTATTTTTAATTTTTCTAAATGTTTGAAACTGAAGTGCTTTACTCTTAGCTAGACTGCTGCCCTGAGAGTCAATCAGAACATCAGCAAGGTTGTGGAGCCGAGTTCTGGCTGTTGATGACAAAGTGCACACTGGGCTCAATTAGCCACAGGCACTAATGGGAAGTGTAATACCACTGAACAATTTTCCCATGAATATGACTGGAGTTTAATATACTTGTGGAGAGTAAGGAATCCAAGGAAACCCTGGGCCTTGCAGTCACCATATCAATGTTTCCTTTGTCCAACAGAGCAATTATTGGAATTCATGCATCAACTCCCTGCCTTCGCGAACATGACCATGTCTGTGAGGAGAGAACTGTGCTCAGTGATGATATTTGAAGTTGTAGAGCAAGCAGGAGCCATCATACTTGAAGACGGGCAGGAAGTAAGTGACTGCTTCCAGCACAGGTGTTAAATCAGTTAGTAGTCAGGCTCCTAGCAGAGGTGCCCTGAATCACTATCTTGAAATCTCTCTTCCTGCTTGGATCAAGACATCTGGAATGACATTTGCTGTTCATCCCTCCAAGAGGGGTGAGGTCGACTCATCTCTGGTAGTGACTGAATGGATACTCAGGGAAAGAATGTTCATTCTCACTAAATGGTACAAATATATCATAGCAATTAGCCTACTTATTAAGAAAGCAATCTATTCATCAGCATTTCTTCCTCCAGGATCAATTCTAAAATGAATGAAGAAAGCTGAAAAGCATGCCTGTTTCAGTCTCCATCTCTTGCCTTACAGTGCACAGTTCAGGTGACTTAAATGTTGCAAAGAGGTGATGGTAGATGGAGGCTGCAAGAATGAGCCTTTCTGAAATAAGAGCTTACAGAAGTTGTTAAATTCACTTCACTTTTTAATTTTTTTTTTCTTCCTCTAGCTTGATTCTTGGTATGTTATTTTAAATGGCACAGTAGAAATCAGCTATCCTGATGGGAAGAGTGAAAGTCTCTGTATGGGAAATAGTTTTGGGATTACTCCCTCTCTGGACAAACAGTACATGAATGGAGTGGTCAGAACCAAAGTAGATGACTGTCAGGTAAGGTTGCAATTCTATATAACTACCTCTTATTTTTAAGCATCTAATAAAAGAAAACAGGTTGGAACAGGTCCAGAGGAGGCTACAAAGGTGCTCTGAGTGCTGGAGCCCCTCTGCTGTGGAGACAGACTGGGAGAGTTGGGATTGTTCAGCCTGGAGATGAGGATATATTCATGTTTTAGATACTTAACTCAGAATCTGTTGTTGTCCTTGGGGACAGTTTGTGTGTATAGCCCAGCAAGACTACTGGAGGATTCTGAACCATGTGGAAAAAAACACTCATAAAGTGGAAGAAGAAGGAGAAATTGTAATGGTAAAGGAGCACAGGGAGCTGGATCGCAGTGGAACCAGAAAAGGACACATAGTTATCAAGGTGCATTTCTTTCTATATTTTCCATTAATCAATTAAACTTTTATTTCTTAGTAAATAAATAAAATTTCATTTTGAATCTAATATACATACACAGTTATGTCTGTGTCAGCTCAAAAAACGTGATTGGAAGGAATGTGTATTATATTCCAACTTTAGTTCCGTTTCCCCTTTAATAAAGTTAGACCTGTTCAACATACACATTGCATTTTGTATTGGGAGCACCCTTTGGGCATCTTTATGACTTTTTTTCTGTAATCTGAAAGAGGAACTTAAGCTGCTTGCTAAAAAGTGAAAGTAAGGGAAGTTACTAATTGTTTCAGCCAGGTGTTACCTGTGCAAAGTATCAGGGCTGAGAGAAGCAGGAGGATTTGATTTAAGCATGTTGGTGCATTTTCTCCTGAGTTGGTCATAACTGAACTTTCTAAAGGGATTATACTGTCCATGTGGGTTTATGCTAAATTAGTCTTTAGGGAGAGGTAGTGGTGAGAGATACCAGTTATTTTTTCGTTTGCTTTTTTAAGGCAACACCCGAGAGACTCATCATGCACTTAATAGAGGAACATTCTATTGTGGATCCAACCTACATTGAAGATTTTCTTTTAACATACAGAACATTTCTAACAAGTCCCTTGGAAGTTGGAAATAAACTCTTGGAATGGTTTACAGTGGATAGCCTCAGGGATAAGGTTGGTTGGAGTCTAAGAGATTAATACTTCTGGTGAAAATATATTCAAGTTGATCCCTTTTGTGTTGCTGATAAACTAGGATAAATAAAACCAGGTTCCACTCTATCTAACTGTGTGCACATTTATGAAAAACTGTGATAGTCTGGAACTTGTATCATGCCAATTTGTTGATTCTTAGCCAATGTTTTTATGTTTTCTAGCCTTGAGCTGAGGAAATCCAACATACTGTCAAAACACTAGATGTTTTGTATAGGAAATTGTGCAGGGTCTGCTGTGGTTATTGCTTCTCTTCTTACCTCTTTCCATGCTTTTCGTTTTGGCAACTACTGGTTTATAATAAGAGGAAAGATGAAGAGAAGTATGTCAGCAAACAAAAGCAGAAATTGTATAATTTTAGAAGAAAAACTGCTACAGACTTAGATTTTTTTTTTTATAATATAGATGGATAATATAGTTGTCAGTCTGACTTTATCATGAATGGTAGTGACTCTGTAACACCTACAGAAGCAATGTAAAGATTTAACTAAAGCTTCTTGGAAGAAAGCTATTAATTATCACAACTAGAACTTCCTTTAAAGAAATCATTAGGATGCATTAAAAGGTAATTTTCATGAGCAGTGTCAGGAAGGCTTAGGTGAAGATGGATTTATGCACCAGTAGGTACCGGGTGATGTATCCAGTATTTTTTAGGCATAAAAATACCTGAGTTTTTCAATTTTTCATTTGCTTCCACAAATAAAGGGAAAAAGAAGATGATTTCAAGTGTTAATGTCTTTTTCCTATCAGACACAGTAATATGTTTTATGTTCTTCTGCCATGTTCAGGTATTCTTCTGTGTTTATAGATTAAAGCTTATAGAAGAAGAACCATAGGTACTTTTATGTATATATACTTAATTTATTTTGTTTTTACAGGTTACCAGAGTAGTCCTACTGTGGGTGAACAATCATTTTAATGACTTTGAAGGAGATCCTGCCATGACTCGATTCCTGGAAGAATTTGAAAAGAACTTGGAGGATACGGTAGGAGCAAAAAAGAACAAGTGTCACATTTTCTAGTGCTACATATTTCATTTTTCCAGTGTTACCAGTGCCTAACAGCTGTAGTCTCTAAGTGTAACAGTTAACAGGTGGCTTTTAACATTGGACATATTTGTTCTTAAGTATAAATTAGATATAAAGGCCATATAAAGTAATACCTGCGGCACTCACTTAGGAGTTTTTTCTTTTCTGCAAAAGAGAACAAGATTTATTTAGTAAGATCTGAAAACATGGCATCAAAAATCTATTTTCTGGCGCTTAGGGTATTTTTCATAACCACTTTTCCATTTCTGATAAAAGAAACATTGCACTGCATTTTGTGTCTTCTGTGTTACAGAAAATGAAAGGCCATCTCAGATTGCTGAATATTGCTTGTGCTGCCAAAGCGAAATGGAGACAAATCACCCTGCAGAAACCTTCCAGAGATTCTCCCTTGTTTTTCAGCCTTCTTGGAGGCAGTGACAGGGGGTTTGGTATTTTTGTAGAGACTGTGGAGGTAGGCAGTAAAGCAGCAGAAGCTGGACTTAAGCGTGGTGATCAGGTAAAAACAATTATGTTAATTTAAAGTATTCTGCTTTACCCGCCTCTTGGTTGTTCTCAACAGAAATGTTATGCTGTGTACTAACACCAAACCACTGGCAACCAGTCAATCATTCCCATTGTCTTGGGAATACTACAGCTCAGCTTCTATTTATATCTGTTAAATGGGTTGCTATTAAATAATTTTCAAAATATGTAAAATATTTAAATATTCCAAAAACAAAATGAGGAAAGAAACCAAGTTGTGGTTATTTTTGGAAACTTTCAGATTGAAGATATGGTTACATTGAAACCATCAGATTGTTTTGTGGGGTTGATTCCCAGCTAATGTGTTTGATCCCAGCTCACTGAGGCAGATAGAGCAGTGACAGGTCACACTCAGTGAAAATCCAGCTTTTGAAGTGATATCAGTTCTGTAGTTCATGATCCACCATTTTTGATTAATTGCAAGAATCTCATGTTGTCATAGAAAATAAACTTATTTAAAGCATTTTTCAAGTAAAAATTAAAGTCCTGACTTATTTACAGCGATATGACTTCTCTGACATGATCAAAATCGTTACTTTACATGGAATGTTTTCGTTCTGTAGCTGCTGTAAAGATGACATGGTAATTTCTGGGAGGTTCTTTCTGTGCCTGTATTATCACCTTTGTATTTGTAAGCCTGTCAGACAGATGTTCTCCTAATAATCAAATTTTTGTTTCTTAAAGATAATGGAAGTAAATGGACAGAATTTTGAGAACATTACCTTTGTAAAAGCTCTGGAAATCTTAAGGAATAACACACACCTCTCCATTACTGTAAAAACAAACATTTTTGGTGAGTAAACTTCATATATGATGTATTTTTATGTGTGAAGGAAAAGCTCCACTCCTTCTGGCTTTACAAGCGCAATAGGATTCCACCTTTTTTCCCAACTTGCTGCTCTTGAGGTGAGAAGTTATGCAGAAGTCCCCTCATTGTGTCTCTGTTTGTTTGGATAAGTTCTCATGTCCCAAGAGCTGCACGTTGAGTGGCATGGAGCCAGCACAAGCAGCTCTTCACTCCCTGAGAAATCCTCAGATGACTGTTTAAGCTGATTTAGTGTCCCTCCAAGGCTGAAACAAAGCCAAGGGATCTGGACCAAAATATTTTTGCCAAGAAACAGCAAAAATGTTAAACTGGGATTTTGTAAAACTTTTTATAATAGCTGTAAGAATGAGAGGATAAATATCCTTTATAATTGAAAAGGGGATATAAAAAGTGTTATGGCATATAAATGTTGGCTTTTAATTATCATCATGAATATAAACACCTAAATACCTCTTGAAAATCTCAGTCTAATCATCTGTTCTTTTTCTATAATCCTCTTCAAGCAACAGAATAATCTAAGCTACAGAAGGAAGGAGACTGTGCACAGGATAGCTCCTTCCTCCATAATTGTATCTATATCTCCCAGTGGTTTTCTTTTCCTGTTTCCTTCCTCCAGTTACCTGCCCTTGCTCACTATTGATTTTCTTTTCAATTATTATTATTCTGTGTTTATGACTGTGCAGCTAAAAAAGTTCAAGCCCTCAGCAGTTTTATTAGCATAATTTAAAAAAAAATTGAAACAACCAGAGTAGCCAGTGGTCCAGACTAATGTGAAATGACATGAAATGAAGCATCACTATAACTGAGACAGTGATAGGTTGTTCATTTGTATCATAAATGTAAGCAACATATATTTACAAGTGAGTTCTAATCTCCTCTTGCTAGCTGATAGACTTTCAAGGAGATTTCTCTGATAAATTTTGATGAACTAATGTCTTGAAGCTTTTTTCAACAGTGATACTTATTATCCTGACTTTTTAATTGGGTGTAAAGTGTTGGATACTGACAATGAGCAATTCCTGTTGTTCTATTCAGATCTATACTGGGAAAGCTGTAGCCTTAGATTTTATTATATAATAGAAATGTACCATTTAATTGGACTTTCTATACAGAAAGTTGCTTTGCTCATAGGGACAATCTGAGTAATTTGTTGTTTACAGTTCTGCATTCTTCCAGTATCACCATATTTTCAACAGAAAATACTGAATTTCTGACTTAAAAGATTTTCAAGATTTTTAATGGATCTTTTAAGAAATAATTGATATTGACAAGACAATTTGAACATTTTTTTCACCTTATATATTTGGAAAGAAACAAAACAAAACCCTGTGATTTCCACAGAAATCTTTCTTTGAGAATATCAGTGTGGGTTATAGACTAGCTTACTTTCATAAATACAGTAGGAAATTTGATGCAGCTTCTCTTCAGTAGTGTTAGTAGAAGCAAACAAAGACAGTTTGGGAAAGTATCAGTCTGTGTTGCAGTTACTCTTGAAGAAGCATCTGCACTCCATTACCATTGACAAAAAATGCCAATAAATGCTGATTGCCCTGAATGCAATGTTTCCTTATTATCTTTCTGGGATGTGGGAAGCAAAAGATTTGAGGGGAAAAGAAGAATTCAGTGTGAAGTTCTGAGTGTGCAAAGGTTACTCACAATGACTGTATCTTCTCTTACAGTGTTTAAGGAGCTGCTCTGCAGGATAGGACAGGAGAAGAATGGAATTCCACATATTCCAAAAATTGCAGAAAAGAAAAACAACCGTTATTCTATCCCAGATATGCCTGGAGATGTGGAACAGATGTTTCCTCGTGAAAAAGGAAACAAGAAAATGAAAGCCAACACTGTATCTGGTGGAAGAAATAGAATTAGGAAAATTTTAGACAAGACCCGTTTCAGTATCTTGCCTCCAAAACTGTTCAGGTTTGTTGGACTCTTTTGTCAAAAAGTAATGGTTCTTTATTAGGTTATGCTATTACTCATACAATCATAGAACGAATGATTGGAAGGGGATTGGGTTCGGAGGGAACTTAAAGATCTTAAAGACTATCCCATTCCAACCCTTCCCATGGGCTGGGGCATCTTCCACTATCCCAGGTTGCTCCAAGCCATGTCTAGCCTGGCCTTGGACACTTCCAGTGATGGGACATCAACAGCTTCTCTGGGCAGCCTGTGCCCTGTGCCAGGGCCTCCACACTCTCACAGGGAGGAGTTTCTTCCTAACATCTGCCTAAAACCTACCCTCCTTCAGTCTCTGGCCATTAAGAGATAACAATTACTTAGAATTTCTAGTCATTATGTCCACATATTTTTATATTTTAAAAAAAATCATGGCATCTGCCCCACAAATGCAGAACAAGAGACCAAAATAACTTTTCTGTCCCAATAAATGCTTTCAAATCTTTTTCACCTGTCATTGTTTTGAAAGCTTGTCCATAGCATGTAATTAAAACAGTTAAACACCGTTGTTTTTCTTAGTTTCATTCATCCCAAGATGACTAGGAGGAGTTTAATGCAGATAATTGAACCAGAACTGTTTTGCAGTGATGGCAGTGTGAGCCAGTCACAGGATGACAGCATCGTGGGGACACGGCAGTGCAGGCACAGCCTGGCCATCATGCCCATTCCAGGCACCCTCTCCTCCAGTAGCCCTGACCTGCTGCAGCCCACAACCAGCATTTTGGATTTCTCGAACCCTTCAGGTAAAATGGCAGCTTGAGGTTGATTTACATGATAGTTACCAAGGCAGCTGGGTCAGGGGGAAAATTGCAACTTTTACCACCATCGCTTGTGCTGAGTGCAGTTACCTGCGTATCCTGTGGGCCTAGCAGGGAGGAGATGTACTGAAAATCCACACTGCCTGAACCTGTCTTGCCTACTTTTTTTTGGGTAATATGGGACTTACTTCTTTTTACTTCAGGGAGCCTTTGGTTTACTGGAGTAAATTGGCTCCGGTGGAAGGAGATTGTCTTTGTCTGCCCATTTCTTTGCCATCTCTCCTCAGTGCTTTGACTTGTCCATCCTTCCATCTGTCTGTATATTTCAAGCAGTATTGTGGATAGAGTAGAACTGCCATGGTACCAGCATAGTTGATGTTGATGTTTCATGTTTAACAAACATTATGTATATTCAATGGTATGTCTGAAAGCCTTAAAAATGTTTTGATATGTGTGGTCTGGACTTGCGTTGCTGTTGCTGTAGGAATCCAGTTTATAGGGTGGCTGCAGGAGGCATTTGTTGCAATATGCAGCTGCCTGTAAACATGTCTAGTCAGAGTCTTTTTTTCCTATTTTAAGTGTAAGTTCTGTACATAATGACATTCTGTAAAGTGTTTTGTGTCTGTGACTTATGTTTACATAAACCTGCAGATTTCCCATTTAAAGGGGATGTGCACAGATATATCCTATCAGGTGCATAAATACCCATAGCAAAATAGTTTCCTTTTTGCTTCAATTCCAGATCCTTGCTGTCTGCATGAGAGCTATACATGTTTTTTCTAAAAATCTTCATTTAATACTGTACAAGTTACCGGTTAATATGAAATGGTGGCAACTAGTTCATCTTGGAATCACTCATAGAATCACAGAATGATTTCAGTTGGAAAGGACCTTTAGTGGTCATCTGTTCCAACCCCCCTGCCATGGGTGGGGACATCTTCAGCTGGATCACTTAGCTTTACTTTAAGCTTACTATAACAAATATGCTGCCATGTTTGAATGTCAGGGAAAACCAAATTGTTTCTGACAGTGTACGCTTGATAAGGTTTGTAAGCATCTCAGTCTTGATTTGGTGTTGACACGATTTTTTTCTTTTTCTCCTGTCTGCAGCTGTTGGGTTTTACTGTAAGTATCCTCATGTACAGCATCCTGTAGACCTTAATATTGCATGGCTTGCCTGTAAATTTAACACTATCAGACACTGCACTGACATAGTTATTGCTGTAGGGCACTAGATAGCCCTGTGCTCTGTAATTTTCCTTAAAACAAATCCATAGGTTCCTGTACAGGCACAGTGCTGTGCTGAGGCTGAGATCTGCGTTTTATTCCCATTTCTGCCCCCAACACACTGAATGACCTTTGGCAGGTTCCTCTGCTTCTCTGTGGCCTTGCTCTGAAGGGATGAAGTTGCTTATATCTCTTTCATAGAACTGAAGTTTCAGAAGATAACAGTTTGAGATTTAATTTGTTCTTCTGTTGTACTTCATAACTAAAATTCTGTGCATGCAAACTTGAAATGTGCTTTGTATTGTCAAAATGAGCTGAATAATGCATTAAAAATTCTAATTTAATAATTTATGTTTGCCTGCTTAAAAGCAAAGACCATGAAGATAGAAGTGTACCTGTAATTTATATTTGTCACAAGTTACATTGTTTTGGTTGCATGGTTTTCAGTTTTACACCTTGAGTATGTTCTGATTTTTAGGTATGTTGATACCAAAGTATAGATGTTTCCCTCTTCCATTTATCTATTACCAGTTTTATGAGTGCAGGCACTTCTCTAATTATTCAGTATGTAATTTTCACCACTTCCACTCTGAAATAAAGTACAAAATATTTACTTCTCCCTTATACTGCCCCTATTTTCATATCCCCAGCTTCTGATGAGAATGTTCTCATAATGTGTTAATCATAATCATACAACTGTTAGAGGAATTAGCTTTAAATCAGAATTTTTTTAACCCATGTTTTCTTCCATCTTAAAATTTATTTGCAGCTGATGTTGAGCCTTTCCTTTTCCCAGTGGGTGGAACATTTGGTCCTGGATCATAGATTACCTGCTTATTTTTTACCTTAAAATTCCTTCTACCTGTGCCCATAACACCTTTAAGTCCTGACGCAAGAAAAAGTAACTCTAAGGTCATTGCCCTGAAAGATCTTTGTTGCCTCCTTAAGCAGTGAATTTTGATAGAGGAAAATCAATGTATAAGCAGTGGCATGAGCAGTATCTAAAACTGTGCTCAGACAGCTGCTGTTGGGAGGGCCTGAAGGACCTGGATGCTCTGCCCAGCAGTATGATTTCCTAGGCAGGTTCCCCTTGGGCAGAGGGACACCTGGTCATCACCTGTGCACCAGGTGAAGGAAAGGGCTGTTATGGAGGCTGTTACTTTAGTCACAGCCCTTCCCTTCCCTCACTGGGGATCTCTGACTGGTGCAGGAATTATGGCACATCTGCCTCCAGTGTGATTTTGCAGAGGTTCAGACTCTGAAGCTTTGGTTGAGGGCTCAGCAACAGCCTCTCACCTTCTCAGGTCTGCAGAAAAGTTGTGAAGTTTTAGTCTTCAGACTCCAGGAAAGGGGAGAACTGAGCTTCCCTGTGTTTGAAATTAGTGTACATTTTGACTCTTGACATTTTTTAAAAATAACTTTTCTTTTGAAAATCAAACTTTCTGTAATAGCTAATATAGAAAATTATTTGCAGTCATCAGGCTGTGGATTAAACACGTGTTTCATCAGGCTGTGGATTAAACACGTGTTTCTGTAGATACTTACTGCCTGCTGTAGGCTGCCTCAGATAAAGCTGTTCTCTAATGCATTTATAATGCATAAAATGTGCTATAAATAAGTACACCAGCCAAAGAATTAACTGCTGGCAGCAGCTTAGTTCCTTCTAGGAGAGAGTGAGTATAAAAGCTCACGGCTAGTTCTGGGAGCAGCCAAATCTCCTTTCCTCTTCATGTCCTCCCATCCACACTTGGTGGCTTCCCATCCCTGGGAAGCGTGCCCTGGCATACGTGTGGATCTCTCTCACAGACACAAGAGAGCCAAAGAAGGAATGGTGCTGCCAAAGGTTTTAAGACACACTGGGAAGCAGCAGTGCACAGTCTAGTTACATACCTGGATGTCTTGTACTTTGATTGTGGTCATGGGATGGTGGAGTAATTGAGTTATAGAAAAGCAGAGAGGAGTAGAGTCTTCTTTTTTGTGCACAAAGATGAAGAAAAACACAGAATATTTCAATATTTTTCAAGTCCAGGATGTTGGGGTTTTTTTCCCCAGCAAATGATTGTTTTTGTTTCTTGATGATCAAATGAGACAGTAAATCATAGAATCTCAGAATGGTTTGGCTTGCAATGGACCTTAAAGATCATCTAGTTCCACCCCCTACCTTCCACTCAACCAGGTGCTTCAAACCCCATCCAGCCTGGTGTTGAACACCTCCTGGGATGGAGGGTCCACAACCTCTCTGGGCAACCCATGCCAGGGCCTCAGCCGCCTCATAGGGAATAATTTGTCCCTAGTACCCAATCTAAACCTGCCCTCCTTCAGCTTAAGCCAATTCCCCCTTGTTCTATTACGTGCCCTTGTGAAAAATCTCTCCAAGTGACATTGTGTCTTGTCAAGGGAAAAATAACTTGACACATTAAAGGGTTATGCTCTTTTTTTAGATATTCCAGATCAAGTGATACGAGTTTTCAAAGCAGATCAGCAGAGCTGTTACATCATCATCAGCAAAGACACTACAGCAAAGGAGGTGGTGAGTCACGCTGTCCATGAGTTCAACCTGACAGGAGCCCCGGACACCTATTCCTTGTGTGAGGTGTCCGTCAGCCCCGAGGGGGTCATCAAACAGCGGAGGCTCCCGGATCAGTTCTCCAAGCTGGCTGACAGGATTCAGCTCAATGGACGGTAAATGTACCTTTGTTTGGTTGGGTTTTATTTGCCTTTCAGGATTGAAACATTGTAGGTTGGAAAAGACCTTCAAGATAATGAAGTCCAGCATCAGGGAGGGATGTTTTAATTAAAATAGATGGGTGTCTACTGGAAGCACAAGCAAGTAAATAGCAGTAACTTACACTTCCCTCTGTCACCCTCCACTTTTGCACCCAAAAGTCCCTCCCTAAATATACAGCAAGCTTGCTTGATGACAGCTAAATTTAGCAGGATAATGTATAAAGTGGTTTACACTTAAAGAAAATGGTTACATTTGTTTTGACACTTCCCACAGGTACTTGAGGATTAAAGTGTACAATTAATTTCTTTCTCATGTAGTCTCATGCTGCAATGAACTGATACTAACCTGGGATAAATTCTTCCATTTTTAAGTCAACAGTTCTGAATGTTTCTGAAATATTAAGTGCTTTGGTTTTATCTGATGACCTGAGCCATACCAGAAGAAAGTTTAATAAAGTAAAATAGTCTATACTTGTATTTGCTAGGCAACAGGGGGAATTTATGAGTAAAAACTTTTCTGTATCTGAAAGTGATCTATCTGGGACTGTGGAATGAATTTTCCAGATACATTTTCATTTCCTGAGTACTCTGTGCCTCATGGAAATATTACTATTACACTAAATTTGTGGGAAAAAACACACTAAATTTGTGTAAGAAATGTAGAAATACATTAATAGGAGATTTCTCAGGACTAGTGTGTATTTAAAATGCTGTTTTCACTGTTGAATTTGCAAATGGAAAAGTAATGGACCTTTTTCTGAAGGTTAACACTACAGCCTGTTACAGAATACAGAACAAAAATATTAACAAAGAGTTTTTGAAATGTTTGCTTACTTAAGTAATGGTGTTATTTTACATTAACTGAAGTACAAGGTTATGTTGTCCCTTCTTGTCTCTGTAATCCTCACAGTGATTGGTATAGTTCAATGTCTTTGTGTTCACAAACCCTCTGAAGAGCATCTCTAATGTGCTGTTGTTACTCAATTATTCTTCAGGTATTATCTGAAAAACAATATGGAAACAGAGACCTTATGCTCAGATGAGGATGCTCAAGAGCTACTCCGAGAAAGCCAAATTTCGCTCCTCCAGCTGAGCACCATCGAGGTGGCCACTCAGCTTTCCATGCGGGACTTCGAATTATTCCGCAACATCGAGCCCACGGAATACATTGATGACCTTTACAAGCTGGACTCCAAAACAGGGAATGCTCACCTGAAACAGTTTGAGGATGTCATAAATCAAGAGACCTTCTGGGTTGCCATGGAAATTTTAGCAGAGCCCAACCAACTCAAAAGAATGAAGATTATTAAACATTTCATTAAAATTGCTCTCCACTGTCGAGAATGCAAGAACTTCAATTCCATGTTTGCAGTAATAAGGTAAAATACTTCCCATTTCTCAGTTCTGGTTGGTGCTGTCACAGGCAATTCTGGTAATCTAAATGGAAAGGAAAGAAATGGGAATATCCTGAGCACACTGTGGTTGGGGCTGGCTGGTTTTCCAAAGCCAAACTGGTCAGAGGTGGATTGTCACTGTAGTCTCCTCACTGTCACCTCAGCACTTCAGTCCTGTTGCGGTGCTGGGTGTGACAGTCTCTTTTTCACTGGTGCCTTGCAGGAAAAGAGAAGATGGAGACAAAGCACTGTTTGGTTGATAAACTTCAAAAACCTGCCTGAGCATTGTGTCATTTTCTGTGACTTTGGCTCCCAATTTCCTTTTTTTTTGTCAGTCATCAGTACCTTTCCAGGGTGCACAAAGTTGTATATGTGATGATGAGATTATTTCTTCCTTCCATTGTAAGGACTTCCTCAAATCAGTCTTATTTTGGCTTCATTTTCCTTCTCATTCTTTCCTGTCATCTGCTTGCTTTCCTATTTTATTTTTTCCCTCTTCACTTGCACATTTAAGCTTTCTCTTCTGATTTATGCTGAATGCTGCTGCTTTAACAGCATGAGTTCAGCATTTCCTGTGTTTGCAATTATCTTACACCCAGCCTTTACTGTAGGGGAAAAAAGGCACTGTGACTCATCAGAAAAAGATCTGGATTTGTGCTGTATCCTAGCACCATTTTTGAAAACATTATTTTAAAGTATTTTTTTTTTCCATGTCTAACCAGTTTATCAAAAGGTGTTGTCTTGTGGTTGGTCATTAAAGAATTCATTAGTTTCTGTAAAGGGTACTGGACAGTCACTGAGACTGTGGCTGCTCATTATGTGGGAATACACACACGGATACTGATTCTAATTTTTATATACTGCTCCATAATTTCTCATGGTTTATTGTAGGTAAGGAAATTACTCTTTCTGCTTCTCAGTTAAGTCCAATCAGGCCAGGACTGAAGTGATCTTAAGTAAAAAAAAAAAAAGGCAAATAAGTTAGTTTTTGTTTCACCTTTATTTTCAGAAGAATATGTTTTCGTTAGCATATGGCACAGGGGTTCTCTTTCTTGCCTTACTCTGCACAGCAGTTTGGTGCCATATGTCTCATGAAATAGGATGATAACCACCCTAATGTAGTGCCGAAAAGGGGAGCTGTGGGCTGGCATATGTCTGATTTTTTTGTGTCAGAGAAGGCTTTGTTTGGCATAGCATGGAGAGAAATTTGTCTAAAAAAATAAACCAAATACTAAATAAGTTTTTGGAAAAAAAAAATCAGAGAACAGCAAATTCAGTGGTAGTATGATTCTGGCTTTGCTAAGGAATCCTGGAGCACACCCCTTTCTAGTTCTCCAGAGGTGAGGACTTTGCAATTATTGCAGAATTTCTTAAGCATAACTGGTGACAAATTGTGATAGGGAGGATAGATTTAGTTTAATGTTTTTATTTAATGGGGTTTTTTTGCATCCAAATAGTTCTGGATATATTTTTTCTTAGTGGGAATGAGGGCACAGTGGCAAGTTTTAGCATATCTGCTGCTTCTAGTTCTCAGTCGGTCATTCATTTACAAATGCTCTTGTCTGAAGCTGTGAAGTCAGAGAGTCACAGAATGATTTGGGTTGGAAGGCACCTTAAATATAATTTCATTCCAGCCCCCTGCTATGGGTTGGGACACCTTCCACTAGACAGAGCCTCATCCAGCCTGGCATTGAACACTTAAGGGATGGAGCATTGACAGCCTCTCTGGGCAACCTGTGCTGAGGCCTCACCACCCTCAGAAAGAAGAATTTCTTTCTAAAGTCTTCCCACTTCTGCTTAAGATGAACTCTGTACTGTTCTCATTTTCTATGCAATCGTTGATTCACCGCATGCATTTTTTACCATTTTTGTTCTTACTGTGGCATACATTTTTACAGGAGAGAAGTGTTTCTTAAATAGACATCAGTCCTGCATTAGAGAGATTATTTTGGCAGTATTTTGAAATTTGTACCTTGAGCAGTCATTTTTACAGTCCTGTTTAGGCAGCAGAGGTTTATTATGATGATCTTGTAGTCTGCTATTCACCCAGCTCCACAGTTAGCATTGGGAAAGCTATTTTTTAATACTTAAAACAACCCCCCAACCCTTCACTTCCTTCTGAAAGGTAATGATTCTGCTCACAACTAATTATGAAATATTTCTGCCTTGCAGTGGGTTAAATCTTGCACCAGTAGCTCGTCTCAGAGGTACTTGGGAAAAGTTACCCAGCAAGTATGAAAAGCACCTCAGAGACCTTCAAGATCTTTTTGATCCATCTCGAAATATGGCAAAATATCGCAACATCCTCAGCAGCCAGAGCATGCAGCCTCCAATTATCCCACTTTTCCCTGTTGTCAAGAAAGATATCACATTTCTGCATGAAGGTAATGTCAAACAGAGAGAAAATAAGTGAAGCATTGAATGTACTTCAGCCGTTTCTTCAGTGCTCAGTATGTCAATGTGTCTAATGAAGCTGCCACCCAGTAGGATGCTTTTGAGGGATCCTTTGTAGGAGTAAAATAAAATAGAATTGGGAATGCCTAATGGAAGAGACTGGTCCTAGACAAAAACTAAAAATAAAAATGCATGTTTCTAGTATTTTTAAAGCAATGCTATAATCCTCCTCAGCTATCCTGAGTTTTAGGGGGGAAGCGTAGGTGAGTGTGCTGTCTGGAAGTTACACTACTTCAAATATTTTCTCTTACCAAAAATTTGTTGCTGTAATGCTTCCACATTTTCATTCCGTGTTGTGGCTTGCACACAGCTCCGATGATACACCACCTACTCTTGCTTTCAACATTTTCAAGGGTTTTGTTTAAATGTTTCCATTTTGTTCCCTTTATACAAAGTCCTGTTCACAACTGGTGAGGTGAACCATTTTCAAATATGCTCAATTCTTGGTTATGATGGTTCAGAACTATTTGATCTTCTTTCCTAATGTGAATGTTGTCAATGTCAATTCTGTATCTGTATTATTTTAACATTATACAAATGAACTTGGGCATAATTCATTTATTCCTTTTCCCTCCTACTAATACTTGGTATTTTAGAAATAGATTACCAGAAGCAATACAGGGTAGTCCAAACAGGCCTGATTCCATGAATGTTTTGCCAGAGCATCCTGCTTTCTTGGTATTTTGATTAAAAAAACTGTGTTCACTAGGGGACAGGGAGGGGAGAAAAGTAACAGAAGGAGAACTAGAATAACTAGAATAGTACAGTGGCTGTTCAGAAATATTTCTTACTCTTTTATGTGTGTGTTTCAATTATGCAGGCAATGACTCTAAAGTGGATGGCCTGGTAAATTTCGAGAAACTCAGGATGATTGCCAAAGAAATTCGCCAAGTTGTCCGAATGACCTCAGCAAACATGGATCCAGCTGTCATGTTCAGACAAAGGTGTGCAATGGGAAGGGCAGTAGCACTGAAGGGGTGTCAGTGTGGGGGGATGTGAGTCTCTGTGTACATCAGCTCATTGATATTTCATTGTGTACCTCATCACTGACATCTACCATCAAACCACAACCTTTATCAAATTATGGCAAAACAGTTGATGCTTCCCAGACCTGCTTTAAATGACTAATAAACCAATTTATTATATTTAAAAAATACAGAAGAATAAATTCTAATTTTAATCATACCTATTTCTGCCAAATAAAATATTAGTGTCAGTAGAGTTCTGAGAGAAGTATAATATTAGGGGGAATAATATTATCTAGGTATGAGAGTTCTGAGAGAAGTATAATATTAGGGGGAATAATATTATCTAGGTATGAGAGATAAAAAACACCTAAATCACTGATGTATAGATCTGAAATGTTGCTTCAAAACAAACCCTACTGGTAATATATTACATTAAAATGAAATATTTTTAATTTGTTCCAAGCATAGATTGTTCCACCTATGTAATGTTTGATATGTTCAGGCTTCAGCAGGTGGAGGATGTTTTCTCTGCTTATTTTTCTTAGTTTTTCTTTTTATCTTGATGCCGAATATTACCAGGCTTGGTGTTAACAAACTGCAGAATAAAAGCAATGTAACTTCTAATCTGATGCCGATTAGCTCTGGATTTTATTTAGTGGAAATGAATTATTTCCTGCATCTCTTTTCTTCCTGCTGGCTGAACTAAAAGCATTAGTGGCTCTGTTGTGTCCATACAGAGTCCTTATCCTGTAGGTGCTTATGGGATGGGTGGTGGCCCCACTCTTTGGACTGTCTACCTCAAACTAGTGGGCCAGACAAGATCCCTCAGGGTGCAGTTTGGGTGGGGAGCTGGGGACAAGGTCATGTCTGGTGCTGAATGGCCACATGGCTCCAACTTCAGAAAATGACAAAATACTCTCTAGAGCTGCCCATACCCATGTGCACCTCAGCTCTCCCCAGGAGGGGAGAGCTCTCTGAGCAGCCTGGAGTGAGTAGTGCAAGTAGGAAACACAGTGGACAGTTTTTGGGTGAAGTGGGCTTCATCCACCTGTAATTCCAGTCACCTGTGCAGTTGTGATTCTCTCTGATGTGTGAATTCAGTTACATCTGTGCAGTGGAAGGAAACAGGGCATGCAAGGATGGGGAGATTTATAAAAGCGTAGAGATTTGGTTCCCTGTGGTATTCCAGTGGTCAAGATTCACAGAGGCTCATCAGTCTTATCTGGATTTTGTTTGGAAGGCTGGCTATCAGGAAACATAAGTTTTTTTAATATAGGCATTTAAAGCCAGCCTGGACTGGGTGCTGAGCAGCTTGGTCTAGTGGAAGGTGTCCTTGCCCATGGCAGTGGCTGGAAGAGGGTGAGCTTTAAGGTCCCTCCCAACACAAACCATTCAGTTATTCTGTGACTCTAAAAATGGCCCAGTCAAGGTCTGAGCCAAAAATAGCAGATCCTTGTTAATGTTATTATAGATGGATTTGTTTCACAGTGGAGATACACCTTTATACAGTTGGATTTGAATTAGCAAGATTGCATTTTTAGCATTAAATTATGTAGTCAATTACTAAGAAGTTGTGATTGCTTTTCAGGAACTTTGGCATTCACAGCTGAAATTAGTCTATAAATAGATTTCCCTGATGGCCCATGCACTTCCTAAGACCTCATGAAGTCTAATCCTGAAATAAATTTAATACTAGTTACCTTTAGTATGTTTTTCAGAATTACAGAACACATTTTAATGACTGTAATTTAAATTACACACAGTACCATAAACTGCTTAGGCATCTAATATTAGAAATAGTGCCAAATATTAAAAAAACCCAGTTCTATACTTTCGTGTCATTTATATTCATTTTCATTGCCTCTGGTGTTTGATCTATCTGTTTGTGTTATGAAGCACCAAATAAATGCCTTTGAAGATGAAAAAATAACAAGAAAGGATGTGTATTAGTGGTAATGTGGGACTTGCTCACAAGTTCATTACCAATTATAGACAGTGTCTAGGCTTTCAAGGTGTATTTGGCATCTGGCTTGCTTTCCAGCCAACAATCAAAACAGTGTCATAAACTTGAATACTGATAGTGATGATTTCGCATACACTTTCAGCAGGCCTAATGCAAAGAATAAATTAATTTAATCCCATTTTCTTCAATGTGAATGAGTTGCATAGTTTTTACTCACTCCATCAAATTTGAATTTGACTTACAGAAAATAAAAGAAATAAATGCAAGTTTGATTTTTTCAATTCATAGGTTAAACAGAAAACTGATAGATATTAAAGTGTTTGTCAAGTCTCGCCCTTGCATTCCATGAAAACATTGTATTATTGTTTGAGACTAATTTGGCTGTGTAGAGATTTTTTCTTTTCTGTTCTTTCCTGTCTACATCTTTCTTCCTGACTCTCAACTGTTTTATTTTTTTCCTGTGCTTTTCTGTTCAAATACATGCTTCAATGTATATGGCTCTTGATTACAGGAAGAAGAGGTGGAGAAGTTTGGGGTAAGTGTAGAGCTGAATGCAACTAAGATAAATAAAGATTATGCAACTCTTAACATACTGCATCCTCCTTGTTAGTGCATGCATCTGAAATGCAGCATGCATTTTATTAACCCTGCAATACATGTTTTTTTGAAAACAGAGGTAAGGGGTTACAGCCAGCGTATTACTGCAGCTATGAGAATTCGGAGTTGCTTTTGTGTAGTAGATGAGTTGTTTGAGTTTTGGCTTTGTGCATTAAAAACCCTGCTGCTGTCCAGTTATATTGGAAGGCAAACTATTTTGGGAAGTAATTGAAAAAAAGTAACTTGCTTTTTAAGATGTTACAGAAAAGTTGAAGCCATTCTGCATTTTCAACTATAAGGACACTTCGAATTGTGGTACTGATGTAGTAATTTACTCCCTGAAGTTTGTATTCAGGCAACCTTCAAAGTATTTATTTTTAGTATATGTTTAAAATGTGTCTCACATTTCCTACACCAAAATCCTTATTGATACCACTAGGAGTGTTGATTGGGCAAGGACTGGATCATGGAATGACTAAAGATGAGAATTCTGATGTCAGCCAGGGAAATTCCTGCCTTGCCTAGGGCAGTGATTTTAAGACTGCCATTGTAGCCATATTCTATGTATTGCTATGTGTATTTTTGCCCATAAAGCGTTAACCTGTGTGCCTTTTCATAGCGGTGGTGGGGACAGTGCCAGGACTTGGGCTGCTCATACTGGGCTCATCAGGTTTCAATACTGGTCCCTGAGAATGGTGTGGATGCCCTTGGCTGGCAGCATTTGATGCTCAGCAATCAACTGCTCACAAGGCAGCTCATGGGGAGAAATAGCCAGGATCCATGGAGCCACTGTAATTTCTAACCCTTGGGATTACTGTGAACACAAGGGAATAAGGAAAAATAACTTTTAAAGGAAATAGAATTAAATTGCTTTAAAAAGTCAAGTCCAGACTTGAAAGAAAAAAAACAGTGTGTACATAAACATTTGTCTATCATTAAAAATAAGCATAATTTCCTGATCATTGTACAGTAGCTGTCTTCTTATCCATCAAGAGACAGGAGTGTCCTTGGTTTGAATAGCTGTGAACACTCCATCATGCCTTTTGCTGCTGTTCCTTGCCTCCAATAACATTACTTCTTAATTTAATTAAGCTATAAATTGCTGACAGTTTTTAAGGTTATATTTTATCTCAGAATGATTTTTAAAATATTTGAAAATATTGCAATCAGCTGTTTTCCAACTTTTTTTTTAAGCTCAGTGTACTTGATGCCTTGGATTTTCTCTTAACAACGTTTCGTTCGGACTCCTTTGGCCATTATGGCTCTTCTGTGCTTCATGTTGTTTATTCTGCCACTTGTGATTCTGTAAACGCACAAGATCTTGATAAATGTCTTCATGTAGCTTAAAAATATTCTCTTGAATGTTTAAAAGTCCCCACACAAACCCAGCTTTGAACAACTTCTTTGAAAGCTTCCATTAGAATTTACATGTGACTTACACTGTGATCTCCATTTATTTAAAAATGCATCACTACTGGTGTGGCTGTAGGACTTTTGGCAATTGAAACAGAGGTGACTTGTTTTGAACTGTACCCAGATCAGTTGTTTGGTCACTCACTCACTGGGAATCAGAGTGACTGTCAGGGAGAGTAATGCACGTTCTTTAACAATTACAGGATTGTTTATTTTTGCTTCAGTTATTGATAGAGTTGAGAGCTCAAAATCAGGAGTATTGAGGAGCATCCTCTTTCATGGATGCAAGTCTGTACAAGTCTGGGTGTATGTATATCATCACTGCCTTCCTTACCTTTCTTGGGATATGTTTTTTAATGAGCTGCTCTTCTGTGAATGTTTTTAGTTAATTGAAGAAAGAAGTTAAGTGTGTAATCAAATGCACTTTGTACATTTAAATAAATAATTTGCTGCTTGTTTAACCATTACAAGAAGCTCCATTTTCTACGAGAATTGCAGTGCTCAGCTAAGTGCAAGAAGTTTCTGTGTAAGGCTGATGCACACAGTGGGTACCCAGTTTCTTAAACCAACAAAGTTACCAAGTTTGTCCACTTTTAGAATCTACAATTGAATTCATAGAGCTGTTAAGGTTGGAAAAGATCTCTGAGATCATCAAGTCCAACCATCAACCCAATACCATCATCATGTTCACCACTAAACCATATCCTCAAGTGCTTTAAACATGTATTTTTGAACACTTCCAGTGATGTGTGACCCCACCACTGCCCTGGGCAGCCTATTCCAGGGCTTGACAACCCTTTCTATGAAGCATGTCCAATTTAAGCCTCTCTTGGCACTTGTGGCCATTTCCTCTCGTCAGGTGTGGGTCTTTGCAGCACAAGCCTGCAGTTCATTAGCGGATCTAAATGGGTTCCATACACAGCACTTCTCCTTGTTCTTTCCAGCTCC
Organism: Lanius collurio; assembly: GCA_020086605.1. Lineage (NCBI taxonomy): Eukaryota > Metazoa > Chordata > Aves > Passeriformes > Laniidae > Lanius > Lanius collurio. The sequence goes on along the minus strand of JACBWW010000030.1, from coordinate 3,046,696 downwards.
ACATTTCTATATGCAGTCCTGTTCTAGACTCAAATTGCCGCTCTCAATTTACCCAAATATGTTAAGACAAGTGTTGTTTTAATGCTGTTCATCTTCTTTAACTCATTTGCATCAGCATGCACTAGCCCTAACTGAAGATTATTGGTATTAATCTGCTTTGACCTGTGCTACTGTAGCTCTTCGTTGCTGTTGAGAACTGAGCTTTTACTGCTTTGATCTTTTCTCTTGTAGGTCTCTGAGCCAGGGCAGCATGAACTCGAACATGCTGGATGTACAAGGAGGTGCTCACAAGAAACGTGCCCGCCGCAGCTCACTCCTGAATGCCAAGAAGCTCTATGAGGATGCCCAGATGGCGAGGAAGGTGAAGCAGTACCTGTCCAACCTCAGTGTAGAGACAGATGAAGAAAAAATCCAGATATTGTCACTTCAGTGTGAGCCTGCATACAGCACTTGTAAGTACAAGTGAGCTAGAACAGCAGCATGATCTATGGCATTTATAAAAAAAATGTTCCTTCTCTAGAAATACTCTTTTAAACTTTTCCTCCAAGGAGAAAATACTGTAGTAAGTGCTGTTTGTTAGTTCCTATACTGAGAGCTTCAGCAAGACAGCATGTGTGTTCAGGTTTTGGTTGAGCTCATAAAACTTCTGTGATGTTTTTTATTTTGACCTTTAGTTCCTAAAGCTGTGTGTCTTTCCATCAGTCTGGCAGGAAATTCAATAGCACATCAGCTCTGCTGGTGCCCCACTGTCCTTGCACAGAATTAGGAAGGATAAAAGTAGTATTTACCCTATGAACAGCAAGAAATGAAAAGAGACAAAATCAATATAGAAACTGCAATGGATTACACCTTAGAATAAATTAGGGTTGTTGAGAAGGAGAAGTTAGGTCAATATTGACTGATGAGTTTGACATGGCTTGACAGTCAAAAATTGAGGACTACAGCCAGGACAGTTCTCATAATTTGAGCTCTTGTCAAACAAACTGTTGTCTGACCTGCTGTCTTACACAGTTCAGTAAATTCTTGTTTAGAAATGAGAAATTGTAATTGCATTTTATTTAGATACTCTAGCAGTTTTCACTTTTTTGAAAGGCAGATTTGTTGCAAAATAGATGACTGAAAACCAAGCTAAGCAAAGTAATGTTTCCTGCTTGTCTTTTGTCCAAATATAGCACTTTAAGGCTTTTGTTGTCTTCAAATACTACTTTGTCTCTGATGAGGTAAGTTCAAAGCGTGACTAGGAGATGGCATCTTGAAAACAAAATTTTAAGTCCTTGCCTGCTATCCAGTATTAAGAATTCAAGTCCTTGTTATTCCCTAAGATGCCTTCTTATGCAAATTTTCTTTCAGCATTTACTTTTAAATAGCACTGCAGCAGAAAACCTGGAAATGGCCATATTTAACTCCGTTTTAAAAAATGTTAAATTCTCTGTGTTTGAACTTTTGAGAGATGATTTATGTGCAATTGTAAGAGGTACCAGGCTCAAGAGACAAACAAATGTTTTCAGGTTGTTTTTTAGTTGTTTTAAATAAATAAATTCTTATTTGCACGGTGCTAGCTGTAGATATTTGGAAGTAAAAATAGGAAATATACACTGACTGTTCTACTTCATGTAGTTAAGCAAATCAAGTCCTTATTTTCTGAAACATAAGGAAGATAAATGAAGTGGCTATACCAATAATATATAGTAGATTGGCATATTATTAAAAGTACCATTTTTAAAAACTAGCAAAGAAGCCCTAGCACCAAAATGCACAGGTGGTAGATCCAGTTGAGCTTATACTCATTACAGAGCTGGGAGAAGAATGGAGGAGTGATGTGGAGCATGAGGGAGCTGCCAGCCCCTTGTGCTTTTAAATCTGGTGAAGTGAGAGCATCATCAGCCTGTCCCAGGGATGCTTCTCCCCTCTTGCTTAGATTACCCACATTCAGAAGTTCAGCTCCTCCGTTTCTTACCTCAGTAATAAACTTCTATCCTTGCCTGTGGAAGGAATGAGCAGCAGTGACACCGTAATCCAGAGTTCTCTGACAGAATATAAGGAGAAATCAGATGGCCTTAACTTCAGTCTGAATTGCTGTGTGATTAAAGCAGAAGCTGAAGCAGTGCCCTGTGCTGTAAATCACTTGTGCCACCTAGTGAAACGTTTGATGTCTGATTTTGAAGGAAGATGCTGTTATGCAATTGCACTTTGCATGCAAGCATTTAAAGTACAGGTTTGTGGTAGAAATAAATGACTTTTTTGTGATCTTTTGATTAAGTACCTCTATGGCACTTCCAAGAATTTAGGGCTTTTTTTAAAGTTATTCCACACATCAGCTTCAGTGTGATGAGATTGTAGTGTTTGGACTAGAAATGGTTTCAAATACAATTTATCTTCTTTATACAGTGGTTCCTTTGTCTGGATGATTGTACTGCAATAATCCTGCAATTCAAAGTGCTAGATATTTATATGCAGTTTTTCTCTAACAGTGACAAAGAATTTAAGTGAGAGAAGAGGAGGGAAATCCTCTGAAATGTCTCCAGTGCCCATGAGATCAATTGGCCAAACCACAAAAGCCCATCAGCATCAACAAAACCGAATGAGTCAAGTTCTTCAGGTCCCAACTGTGAATTTGTACCCCAGCAGGAAAAAGGGACTGACAAAGGATCATGTCACATTCAGTGAGTATCTTCAGTTCATCTGTCTGGGGAGGTTTAAAGATGGGAGTAAACAAGAGGGAGGAGCTCTTTTGTAGCTGGGTGGTTTATGTGAGATACCATTGTACTTGATTAAATTAATTCATTTTTAAACAGCTGGTGCATATTGCTGTGTTTTAAGAGAGCATGCTGTCTACTTAGTCATTTGCACAGTCTTTAATAACTTTCCTTAAAACAGTTAAGGTACAGGTGAGGTGCTGTTTCCAAATATGCTTTTGTTTCTTCATGAAGTCTAATATATTTGAGTGAAATCATTGAAAAAAATCACAGACATTTAATATTTTTACCTCTGGGATACCATTTTAACAAACATTATGGTCAAATGGAGCAACATATATTATTAGTTGCTCCTAGTGAACATATTTTTTTTTTGTCTCTAAAATTGATAGTCGCAAAGCAGTATATTCTGTATTAAAAGCTTTTGTCCTATTTACGTAACTTGTATCATTTGAAAGCTACAGTTGTGGGTTATTAAATAAAGTTAGCTGCAGTCAATAACTGATATGAAACTATTTTAAAGTATATTGGGTATCAACATCATTTACAATAGCTTCAAAAAACAGTATATTACAGCATATAAAATACTTTTCCAGTTAGTATTTATGTCAATTCTCCTCTGAAAAGCCTGTGCAGTTTGATAAGTTCCAGAAACTTTTCTCAGAGGTGTTTCTTCATTCCTGTATGGTGGTCCATGCTGATCTAACGAGTTATTGAGAGCTTGAAATAACTCCTCAGCACTGCATCCTCTGCAGAATGGTGTAATAGTGAGTAAGAAACACCAAACCGTGTGTGGGACACTGGTTTTGCTAAACTGGCCAAGCTGTGGGTAGTGCCCATGAGTGTTGATTTGAGAACTCCTGCTTGTGAAGATCTTGAACAGACCTATTGGCTCTGACACACATGGTTTTTAACACAGTCCCAACAATGCCATGGGCAAGTATTTCCTCCAAACTTTATACTGCACACAGATTTTTTTTATTTTACACAGTCTTTTGCCAAAACCACAATGAATGTATCCACTGCAGTGGTTCTTGTTGGGATATGGTTGTTTCAACACACTGCAGATGAGCAGAAAGCAGTAGCAGTGGCCGCAGCTGAACTGATCTAAATTTAAATGGAGACTGCCTCCACAAGCAGAATTCTCTGAGCATCTGCTCCTCTCTTTGCTGAACAGTTTAAACAGAAATCAGTAACTCAAAAGAAGAATAATATACTGTAACTGATCCCATTGTTTTCGTAGGTACAGGCTCTCCACAAAAGTCATTAAGCTTGTCTGAGGAAGTAAGTAGTAAGAAACAAACAGATGACACTATGTCCATGGCATCTTCTTTGCACTCCAGCCCACCTGCTTCTCCTCAGGGCTCCCCACGCAAAGGTATGTGTGTGTGTGGCAGCATCAGTCTCAGGAACTGGAGCCTAAACCAGGGTGGGCAGTGGCAGGAATATTTCTTTGTAATGACATATAAGAGAAATAGTAGTTTAGAATATTCATGTCAAGAGTAGAATCACGTCTTTCTATGAAGAGACATGATTTTCCAATGTATTTGTATTTTTTGGACCTTTAAATCACTTAGTATTTAATAAAAGGGAACAGTTGTTTTCTTGAAATACTGCCTAAATGTTTTTGGCAGAATTCCCAATAAATCTGAAGTGCTGACACCTGCCATCAGGCCAATTCACATTTAGGTGGCCCTTTGAATAAATGGGATTCACAAACCTGGGGATTTCTTGAAGATGACAGTGTTGGACAGAAACTGCAGTTATTGAGACAACTTGTCCAAGGTAGCTGGAATACTAGATGATTACATAGAGCTGGAGATAGAATGCTGTCATAATTCTCCAGGACAGGTGGTTTAGGTTGCTACAGTAGTGGGTCCATCTAAATCCTCGAGACTCTGTTCATATTTTTTATTCTTGTGCACAGGGCTTTGTATTCATCCCTGTCTCTCATGATGCCCTGAGAATCTCTTTATTTTTGATGTCTTCATCTTAAAAGACCTGCATCACTTCATCATTAGTCAACCTTGGATGGGAATTCATTTGAAATCTCTTAACACCACTCAGTAGCCAGCCTGAGTGGTCGGTATTGGATGGTGTAAGGCCTCTCTCTCTCCCTTCTGTGCTTTGACTCACTGGCAGCCCAAAGCCACCACGTTGGCATGGCATGGCATGGTGACCTGCTGCGTCTTCTCACGTTTTTCAGTGGGAGATCAGGCTGGTCCATCCACTTCTGCCTTCACAAGATCTTGTTTCCTTTAGGAGAATGCCACTTATTTTACTTAAACACAGCATATGAATATAAAGCTTAAATACTTGGGTTGCCAAACCTTGCTCCACTGAGACTTCTGAGCATTGCTTATAGATATGTTATTTTTGTTAACTTTTATCTGGTTCTTTGAAAATAATGTTTTGTTTCTTTGGGATTATTTCATTAATTCAGCTTGCTTTCAGCATATTTTTAGCACTGATCTCATTTGATTGAGTTGATCTGTACTTTGTTGTATGTATTGTGCTAACAGCTCATTGATCTAAAATTAGGTGCTTCACAGACAGCTGAAAGACATAATTTTAGGCATGAACACGTTCCACTTAATCTTCAATTTCATTTTCTTTTGAGCTATACCCAAGTGATACACAAATAGGATTGAAGAAAAAAGGGTTTAAAATTAGGATGTTATTTTTGTTGTTATTTATCTCATCATCTATCAACATCTGTCTGTGTCTACTTCATTGTAGTTGGCAACATCCAAAGGTTGGATAACTGCAGTCAGATGAATCTCTCTGGCTCTTCCTCATCACTGGCCAGTGAAACCAGCAACAAGAACAGTGGACAGCGCAGCTACGGAATAGGTGGGGCTTATTTACAAAAGCAAATCCGGATGATTTGCCAAGCCAGAGACAGTTCTGAGAGAAGTGCGAAGACAGCCAGAGAGAAAGAGAGTAGAAAGGCAGAAGCTGAGCATGAACCCGCAAAAATAAAAGGATTCCTGTTTGGAAGACTTAGGGAAAGAAGCTTCTCCAGGGAAAGAACAGATTTTACTGCAAAAAGGGAAGCAGAGCCCACTGAAGTCTTAGAAAGCAGTGAAAACCAAAAGGACAAGAACATTGATACTCTGAGTACAACAAGTATCTATAGCAACAGCAGTGTGTACACATCCTGCTGCCTGTGCACAAGGCCTAGAAGAAGGAGGAAGACTATATAATGTATTTTTAGAAGAAAGATGGATGCCCATGTTGTGTCAGATGTCCTGAGTTTATCTAAATTATTTCAGCATTATCCATTTACATGTTTAAGATGTTTAATGTGCTTCCCTTCCAGATGTTTGTGTCAGTTCTTTATAGCTAATCACCCTTACAGTGCAGTGAAGACAATAATGTGAAGTTTAGAAAATCAAGGAACAGGTACAGTGTCAGTTCAGTTACTTAGTGTGTCATAAATGCCAGTGAAACAGTAAGTTCTGCAACATTTGTTGATTATCACAGTCCCTGATACGGTGTAAATGGAATGCTCAGTTCCAGCATTGGTGTATATTCCACTTGTCACATCTTCTGCTGACCTTTTCAGCCCAGCAAATACTTATGTTTAGTCTGTTCATAGGCATATGTTGTTATTTTATGGCTCAGCTTTCAGATAGTGTTAATTTCTTCAATGAAGAGGAGCCCCTTTGTTCTCCAGATAGTCAAAGTTCTTGAAGAGCAGTGTCTTCCCATTAAGGAACACTGTGAGGACATTTCTTACTGCAGTGCAGTAAATTTAAAGAGTCCCTTAAGAAGTGTAAAGAATATTTAATACTAGTTACTGCCAAAGGAAAGGAAACTGAAATTTAATCTTAAAAAGGATGCTCTTAAGTATATCTTAAGATTCATTTCTATAGTTTGATAATACAGCTATTTACTGCTCATAGTTGCTCTTAAAATCTTACAGCAATAATCAAAGTTAGGCTGTGAAATCTCAAATTATTAGCATTATGCTTAGTGGCTGTATGCCAGTATCTCCACATGCCATAGTGTATCATCTCTGTATTGTTTATGTACTTAAGGGCATTGGTTTTCTGTATTAGGTGTATCACTGGCACAGCTTTTACACAGCCTTGTCATTTCACTTCCTTACCTAATCAATGTAAATAAGTGGCAGTCCAGCTAAAAGGCATATGTGCAGAAATCTTGGCTGAGGTGTTGGATATATAGGGGTGTATACCTTATTTGTGTCTGAAAGAAGCTACTTGAGGGTAAGCCAAGCAGAAAAAATTGCATTATACATTTTGCTCTGAATCTGGTGGGGTCTTCAGCTGTTCCCCTTCTGTGGGAACAACATTGGAATCTGGTCCAGCTCTTGCCAAGGCTGTACTTCCTCCCTTTGCTTCCTTCTCTGTTAGTTTTGGAGCAGATAATAAAACTGAAATGGACCATATGGCTAATCCCTGAGTGCTAATAGTTGGCTTTTACCTTAGTCAGCACCTCCTCCTCCTCTGCCAGAATCTTTTTTTGAGTCCTGCATGGCAGTATGGCAGAGGGATAAGTGGGCATTATGCTGCATTTATACTGAAGGAGTCAGAGCACTTGCAGAATTGGAAAGACGTGATCTACCCACCCAGTACTGATGCAGTATGCTGCTGATTCTGGTTGTGTAGGTTAAAGCTGCTTCTCTGGAGAGTAGTGGAGTTGCAGGTGGCTTATTGGTGTCCCTGGACTTGCATTAATAAATCTGTTGTAGATGCTGATAGATGCTAAAAGCTTTAATACCCTAAAATCCTCAGTGGACTGATTGTATGCAAACAGGGTTTGGTTGTTTTTCTTCTAAATATCTTCGCTGTAATGTGTGTGTCAGTACTTCATTGTTACATGTTGATCAAGACATTCTCCTCTTCTCTCCTGTCCTTAGGCTATGCCCTCATACCTTCCACTAAATCTGACAACTTCTCGGACTCCAGTCACAGTGAGATTTCATCCCGGTCCAGCATCGTGAGCAACTGCTCTGTAGACTCCATGTCAGCAGCACTGCAGGACGAGAGGAGTTTGTCCCAGTCCCTCATTGTGGTGGATTCAGGCGGGGCAGAGAGAAAGGAGCATCCTCAGGCACTGACAGATTATGGCCAGCCCTGCCCAGGGTAAGGTGCAGCTGGTTGTGGTTGGGCTTGGTGTCCTGGTGTCAGAAGGGGTAAGGCAGCTTTGGCCAGGACACAGTTGTGCACTCCACTGTGGTTATTAAGCTTTTTCTGGAAGCTGGAGCACTGGCTGGTCTGTGTGAGGCTGTTTCCATAAGAAACTTAGAGTATTACTTGGGGAGATAACAGCTAGTTCCCATCAGTGAGGTTTGCCTGGATATTTCTTGCAGGAGACTGGAAGTGTGTTAAAAGCCAGGATGGTACTTAACAAATTAGTGCCATGGTGAGAGACAGCAAAAGAACAACACAATATGATCAATTCTGTCTGAGTCAGCACTGCCAGTCACTTAACATGCTCTAATGTGATTTTTAAAGATTTTTCTAATTATCATCTGTTGCTTAGGCAGACTGGAAGGTTTCTGCCACTGTCTTCTTGACACTTTCCGCACAAGAGCTCTTGTTACTTCGGTGCAATGAAAAATTTGTGCTGAAATTATGCTTTGAACTGGAAGTTTTTGGATTTTTCTTGCTAGATGTAGTACTTTGATCCATAGGATGTATGTCTTAATATATCTTGGGATAGCATTGTTTGTCCTCAGATGTCATGGATTCAACTAAATGAGAGATGCTCCTTACATTTCTCATTTTTTCAACACATGGAATCACAGAATACTTTGGGTTGAAAGGTGCCTTAAAGATCATCTTGATCCAGCCCCCTTCTCTGGGCAGGGCCCAGGGTGCTTCCAACCCCATCCAACTTGACCTTGAACACTACGAGGGATGGAAAGAAATGAATAATTCAGTTTATTTCATGGGGTTGAAATGGGAATTTAAAGATGTGCTTCATCAAAGAAAATAATTCCCTTTTCTAGAAGGCATAACACACACCAAGTTCATGTTCTGTGGTTGTTCCTTTGTTCCTTAGTTTCAATGGGTTGCAGGGGAAGAAAGTGGATTTTATCCTGGAACTTACAAAACAGAAAAAGAAGGAAAAAAAATTGTTTGCACATATCTAAGAAACATTCCTTGATTTCACAGTGTTAGTAAACTGCTGAGGGAGGGTGTTGAATTTTAATGTTGTGCTGCCCATGCATTTGTTAACACACCCAGAAATAGTTGGGAGACTTGAATAATGTCTAGCAATCCTGTCTTCCTGCATTCTAAATTCATACAAACCTGACTTGATCTTTCTTCCCTTAATTATGCATTTAGAGTGACTAGAGCTTTCAGCAGACATTTCTTTAAGGATGAAATTTTGAACTTTACTTTTCAGAATCTGTCCCTCCAAATTGTTTCCACAAATGTTATTTATGCCCAGTATTTCCAAATGTTCTTGAAATTCAGCTGCTTCCACTCTGTCTAAACAACTTTGATGTTGCTGCAGTGAAGGGGTTGGAGTTTATTTTAAATATTTATTTTGTTTTTAGTTTATAAATGTAAAGAAAAAAGTGGTAGCAGACTAAATATAAGAGCTAATTTACTCCTCTGCTTTCTGTCAGGCATTGTTGCTCTCATTGGTAGAGAAGAGCTTCTGTGGGCCGGATTTATGAATCTGGGTTGCAGCCTGGAAATGAATGTTGCAAACTTGTTGTTCCTTTGGGAATAACTTTGTTGCTTCTGTGTGCAGTAATGAGTTTGAAGTAACAGTGTCTTGTCAGGGCTCCCTTGTACCTTGACCTTGCTGCTCGCCTGATACAAACCCAGAGTACGGCTCTTACTTTAAAAGCTTACAAGTGTTTTCTTCCCAATTTCTGCTGTTTTCCAATGTAGCTGGTCCATCACTAGGCCTGCTCTGATCAGAGGGATGGCATTCACATCTTCCATGAGCAGCGAGGAGATCTCCCATGAGCACATCACGGTAGAGGCAGCAGACAGCGGCCGGGGAAGCTGGACTTCATGCTCAAGTAGTTCTCATGACAATTTCCAGAATATCCCAAACCAAAAGAGCTGGGATCTCCTCAGTTCTTACCGTCACACCCAGCTGGACGGACCTATAGCTGAAGTGGATCCCACAAACTGTTACTCTGAGGAGGGTTGTTTGTATTCCGAAGCCTTTTCCAAAGCCAACAGGCAGTCAAAAGCCAGCGTGGAGCTCGATCAGTCTCGGCAGAGCTGGGCGTCCTCCAGCTCCCTGTCAGACACCTACGAGACAAACTATGGGACTATTAAGCGGAGGGGGCTGGAGAACTCCACAGCGGAGCAGACGGAGGTTTTGGACTCTAAGCCGGGCGCTGATACAACTTACAAAACTGTTACTTCGAGTACAGAAAAAGGCCTGATAGGTAAGCCAAGCCAACAGCTCATGGAAGCTGCTACATCTGTTTTTCATTTTGATATTAAGTTGTTAAGAAATTACATCAGTGGGTCTGGGGCTGCCTGGCATGTTGAATTCAGCTTCACTTGTGGTTGTAATCAGAACACTACACAGTGAGTTTTCAAGCCACCTTCTTTTGCATTAGGAATATCAAGATGATAAACAAGTGCACTTCCTCATCACTTCATGGGTCTGCAGGAAAACTCTCCTCAGGAAAATGTTAAGCAGTTCTTCTCTGTAGTATGGTATTTTGTTTTTTGAATGATTGTGGAGGTACTCATCACTGTAGATGTTCCTCTGTCAAGGATCAATGATCCCATGCTCCTTATACAGACTTCCCAGGAATCCAGAGGGAAGAGCATGACTGCAGAGTGGTGTGGAGCTCACCTGCCTCTTTGAGGCTGGGGCTCCTTTCATCCACAGAGCTTTGGTCTCTGAAAGCTCAAGAGCAAAGCAGATTCCTTTCCTGTCTTTGCTATTTTAAGGTTCCATTTATTTGATTGTATAGCTGTAGTTTGGCTACTTATGAAAGGAGAAAAAATTAAAAATGTTCTTTCAAATACACATAGTTCTCTCAAGCTTCCCCTGTCCTAGTGAGTTCAGTAGCCAAATTTAAAAGAACTGGGTTAGCAGCAAGATAAAACATGGAATGCAAAGCTTTCTAAGTCTGTGAGGCAAGGGTGCAGCTGAAATGCAATTTAATTACGGAGTGGATTGCTGGAGGGGTTTATGTTATCAAAGGCAATTGCCTGAATAAACATTGCACGTAGGGTGGAGGTCTTGGAACTGTGTTCCTCCTTCTTGGCTTTGGAAAAGAAATCATGGTGGAGCCTTGCAGAAAATTTGCTCCCAGCTGATTGCTGTGCCTGTGTTCTGCCCTCGCAGCCTTTCAGAGCTTTCATGAGCATCTGAGCTGTATTAGGAGATGGCAGGTTCACTGGTCAGTACATGCTGGCTTTGCTGACAGCACTTGTCCTTCCTTTTAATTCTTCTTCCATCCCGCACCATGTAGCTGTGAGGAGCAGTCAGAAAGTTCTGGAGTAGGGCATGTGTATGTCTGCTCAAGGAAAGATCTGATACGGGTGGATATCATTCCAGGTTTAAAAATGCAGATCCATTAGCTGTTCACCATTACACAGAATGCCAAAGGTATCTTCACTTTATTTCACTGTTAGTAAAATACTACGAATTCGAGCTTGACAAAGGAACACGTTATTCTTGCATTACTACAGTAGACTAAAGGTTAGCTCTAGGGAGCCTGAAGCTTTCTCCTTTGAAGGAGAACGTACCCATCCTCATCATTCCTCCTGCAAATCCAACCAAGAGTGAAGGTGAGGACCCAGCCCTTCCCCATCCCTCCAGGGCAGAGCAAACCCTCTTCACTTCCCCTCCTTTCTCACAGAGACCTCATACAGTGCTAGTTAAATGAAAATAAATCCTAAAACTCAACAGTATAAGTATCTGCCTGTACCCACGCTTATCTGCTATACCCCAGGCTGACTGAATTTGGTTTTGGTTGTTTTACTGTCAGCCCAAGCATGAACTGAGGCCATCAGGTATGAACCAGCTTGTGTTCCTGATACTCAAAACCTGGAATCTTACAAGTCTACAACACAATAAGAAAAATACTGCGTTATCTTTCATCCCTTCACGTTCTTTTGAAATAAGAAACTGTTACATTTGCTGAAATAAATGAATCTAATGAACATGCACTGTTTAAAAGGGATCCACAGAAAGAATGCAAATTTACTTAACTAACAGATTAAAAAAAATTACCCTGGCTTTGAAGCTCTCCTGTTGCAACATGTCCATGTAAAAAAGCCCAATTTAACATGTACATGAGCCCCAGACCTGGGGTGGGAGGGAGGGGAGGCAGCCTAAGAAGAGTTAAATTTTGGGTTGAGACTCTCTGTGATTTGAACTGCTGCTGAACAGGGCAGGAAGGGAGAAGATGAATTATGTGACATGGACATTACAAATAAATAATATTGATTGAAGCCTTTTCATGACTGCAGAAGGCATAATGCAGCTGTTTCAAAGGCTGTTTCAATGACTGTTTCTGTTTTTTTGTCACTTGTAAATAGAGAACATAGTTTAAGATAAGGGTATGAAAGAAAAAAACCCAAAAAACAAAGGAAAAAAGTAAGAAATCAAAAGTATGGATGTGATAAGCCATTATTCACTGTGTGAAAATGTAAAATAATTAATGCAGGCTTAATTCACAGTCTGCCCCATAGAACCAATTTAATGTGATGCTATTTTCTTTCTTCCTATAGCATAGCTGGATAGGATATTGTGTCTTTATACACATCAGCTGATATAGTGATGTTTTATTATAATGAGTTTATGTTAAGCCACTGACCTCTTTTGGGTGGTGAAGCAGATGTTGGAAGTCAACCAGCAGTTCTTGCTGTGTGAAGTAACTCTGGGCTGGTTGCCTTAATTCCTCCTGTTTCAGTTTCCCAGCCTTTAACAGTGGCAGCAGACTTGGCTGTGCTGGCTCTCCATCCTGTGGGAGAGCTCCAGAGCATCCCCTGGTGCAGCAGAGCCACAGCAATAGGGTCTGTAATAAAAGGTGTTAATTGCAGTCTGAATGCAGACAAGCTTAGAGTCCTCTTTCCACTCAACTGGCATCTCAGCTAAGGAGTTCATGGGTTCTCTTGCTACTCTTGACTTCTTAAAATAAACAGAAAACAGAAATGAAGGCATAAATACCTGCTGCTTGTTATAACCAGTGTTTCTGCATTTGGGTTTTGTTATCAGTTTCTGTTTTGCCATTGTAACATTTCATGATTTTTTAATGTTTTGTTTCCTTTGTTTTTCTTCTTTAACATCTCCATTACTTATTTCTTGTGCCCAGTGTACTGTGTCACCTCACCTAAGAAGGACGATAGGTATAGGGAGCCACCGCCCACCCCTCCGGGATATATGGGGATTTCTTTAGCGGACATAAAGGAAGGATCGCCCCACCACCCACACCTCAAACCTCCAGACTATAGTGTGGCAGTGCAGAGGTCAAAGATGCTGCACAGTGACCTCTCTAGACTTCCACCAGCTGCTCTCGGTAGTGACCCGGTGGCCTGTGTCTCCTCGAGGATGCCTCCGTGGCACGGCCGGCAGCCGTCCAGCCCCAGAGTAGCAGAGTTGCCTGACGCAGATAGTGAAGAGGATGGTAGGTGAACACCTGGCTCGGGAGCGGGGCTGTGCAGGGCGCACTTCACAGCGGTGTTCTGGGCTTTCTCTTGGGTCGTTCTTGGAGATTAAAAGCTGATTAATCTCTAAATACACAGTTCTGTTTGTATGGCTGTATGCACATGCCTGGCTGTGTATGTCATGCATAGCTGCTGCATGTACATACGCGTTTAAAGCAAAGAAGAATGCCTTCCCCTTAGAAAAAGCATGTTGGCATCAAACAGACTCAAACTATATGTAAATAAATATACAAAAATATATGTCATAAGATCTCCTAAAGTACAGCTGAGACACTTAAGAGCATGTAGGTTTTTTTTTTTTTTTCTTCTTTAAAATCTGTCCCCTCTCAGACAGTGGTGGGACAGTGACAGGTGGAAAAACTCCAGCCTCCCTGAGTTGATTAACTGGTGTCCCAATGCTTTGGCTGGCATCAGGGTGATGGTCAAAAATGAGTGATTTGGATTTGGTGAACTCATTTCATTTGTATTCAGGTGTGCTGGCATTGAGCTGCCTTACGCTTCAACAGATATTTTTGGAGATTGAGTTTCAAAATATTGAACAAAATAATAGTGACCTTCTGTTCTTCTGGGGAGTGCATTTGATGAAACCAGTATTCTCTGCCTAAATTGCCCTGACAGTGTCTCTTCCAGTTCATTTTTCATTATCTTGTTTGAAGCAACAGCCAGTGCTGCCAAGCATGGCATCTGGGGGTGACCAAAATATGAGAGGATTTTCCAATAAAGACTGCTCTTACATTGTGTCAAAACTAACTTTGGGTCAGGGGATTTTCTACTTAATTGTTTATCTGCTGATTTGCTTTTTATTTCTATGCACCGATGTGATCTTCTGTACCCTTTGCTGGTGAACTTGTTTTTTATTAGACTGTTGTGATCATTTCCTTCCATTTCAGTCTGATCTAAAATGAGCCTATACTTAGATTAAAACAATTTCTGATGCAAAATGATTGTGTCTTGGCCCTTTAAAATATTTAACCAGTATTTAACATGTATATTAGTACTGCAGGTTAAACTTACAGTAAACATAAAATTGGCTGGAATTAATTGTTATGTTTTTTATGTAAAAATAAGGAAGTCATTGCTTCAAACAGTTTTAATCCAAATTTTTCTGAGCTAAATTTAATGTACACTTTTAGAGACACCTATTTTACTGTTTTTGAAGTGCTTGGTTAATTTTATTTGGGATAAAATGCTCACTGCATGGAAATTTGCTGGCTTTTTTCCCAAATCCATAGCTTTTGGCATACTGGGAAACTGCATGCTGATAATTTTTGGACGATCTGCAATTTTCTGTTTTGCAAGATATCTTTATCATATGACTGTCATACCTCAGACTGCAGAAACTGTGGATGCCCCATCCCTGGAAGTGCACAAGTCTAGGCTGGATGGGGCTTGAAGGAACCTGGATGGTGTCCCTGACTATGGCATGGAGTTGGAACAAGATGCTTTATTAAGTCCCTTCCAACCCAAACCATTCTGTGATTCCTTGAGGATCTGATAAATGGTGATATGGAATGTGTAGTGATCAATGATAAAGGCAGTAAAAACATGCTGCTGAAGGGGTGCAGTTGGCAGTGATCACCTCACTGGGTGCTGCTGGTCTGTGCCCTATGTGCCCGAGGTGGGGACTGGTGGAATAACTGCCTGTTTCTTTATCTTGTTTTGCAGAAGATGAACAAGTATCAGCAGTTTAACCCTTGGGCTATTTATATAAACCACTCACAACACAAGGGATGTGGGAGAAGGACTCATGGTTCTGTTAGCGACTGCTGACAACTTGCTGCTACTGACCTCAGACCTTGCCTCTGTCACAGACGAGATGAAATGGGTTTGATCACCTCTCTACATCTTCCTTCACTCTGCCTGGTACCACCACCTAAGAAGCTATTTCTGCCTGTGAAATAGCAAATCCTCTTCAAGGAATGTGCTGACTGCCTGGATACCAATATGGGTACCCAGAGATGGACCGAGCTTCGTGCATTGGGGAGGACCAGTTGTCACCACCACTTGAAACTTGGAAGCATTTTTCTGTATGATACCATGTAATCCTTTGGTAGTTTCCATTGTCGTTATTTTCTACATGACGGTTTGAAGTCTGAGAGTGTTATTTTATGAACTACAAAAAAAAAATTTATCAAAATGTCAGCAAAAGAAAAGGACATTGCTGAAATATCTGAAAATAATTTATTAATTTAATTTTTTTTAATGGGAGTTTCCTTTATGTGTGTTGGGAATGCTCTGGTTGGCTAATATAAATGTTTAGTCAATGTGACAGTAAATTAGCTACACATCAACTGTTGTGCTCTTGAAATAAACACAGAAAAGTAGAAATGGGTGCAGAGATTTATAGATTTTAGAGTGGGTTTAGATTTAATATGAATAGAGCCCAAAGCCCTGCAGAGCAGTGTGTGCCAAGCCAGCATTCCTGCTGCTCCCCTCCTACATGGACACAGCAGAAACCCACCGTCCAATGATTTTTAGAAAGTTTTTTAGCTGCCAGCCAACTAAGGCAATAGTTGGTGGTCTCTTCCCCTCTTCAGGAATGTTTGAAATGTGAAAGCCGTGGCTTATGGGGAGCATTTGGGGAGATCTGAAGCTTTCCCAAAAGAGTTTTAACCAGGTTTTGCCCTGCAGAATTCAACATGCAAAGCATGTTCTAAAACTCAAAACTCAGCTGTGTGTTGTGGTTTTTAAGATCATCCCACATGTCCTGGCCTTTTCCCAGAGTTGCACAGGATTTAGGTGCAAAGGTTATCTTGGAAAAAAATAATGAAATAATTAGCAATCACTTACATTTCACAATAAAATTTGTGAAACTGAATAATAAATGACACCGTACTTATAGAAGAGCATAAAGCATTTTATGATGGGTTAAGAAACCCTGTAGTTATCTGGAAAATACAGATGATCCCAAACCATTTTGTTTTAAATCCTAGTTAAAAATCCTGGTGGTGTTGATGTCAGTTGAGAGTTTTGACTTACAGCCAGTCATTATTAACCTGTGATCCTCTGGTTTGACTATGGTCAAAATAATTGCTTCTTCGATATTACTTTTAGCCAGCCAGAGTGCAGAGGGGTAGAACTGGAAATACCTGCAGGTTCTTTTCTTTCTCTTTCTGTCTTTCTTTCCATCTTTCTTTCTGTCTTTCTTTCACACCCCATTCTAGTGTTAAAATCAGACATGAATGTGTGAATATGTATTTAAACATTTAATTGTAAATCTTGTGATGTTTACAGCCTAAGCTAGAAAGATGATGTTTGTCATTTTTACAGTGCCTCAAAACTGATTTCTATATCCATAGTTGTGAAGAGCTTTAAGGTTGGTTTTTTTTTTCACCTGTATGTGTGCAGGGGTGCAAGGTGAATGCAACATTTTTGAAAAATGCCACAAGTACCAAAAACAGCCCAAAGCCTTTGATGTGCTTTCTCCATAGCAGCTCGGGGCTGATGCAGCCAGGTGGATGTGAATGACCCAGCCTGTGTCTGCCTTCAGAACAGTGCCAGGTTCAACATTGCCTGGCATATACCTGTACTGATTGGAATTGGGGAGGTGTAAATGAACAGTGATGCTGAGGAAGGGGATGCCTAATTTATAACTCCTTGGTTGGCTGTATGAATTTTTGGCACAAGTATCTGAGAAGCAAATGGTTAAAAAAATATATTAAAAACCTCTGGAGGTCTGGCATAATAAATGCATTTTGCTTTCTTGAGGCCTTAATGCTTATAATGAACCTGCACAGGCCTTAATGACTAAAGATTAATGTGTCAAAGCAATGCAGGGCAGAGCAAGTGTTTTCAGCACATGCAATATTGATAATAGCACTGTTGAACTGATATTCCTATGGGATGTAAATCCAAGTCCTGGACAGTTACCCCACTTGTCAGCTGTAGTTTTCTTGTTCACTTCTACATGGAAACAACAGGTTTTGTGTTCCATCAGAAATTGTCTGCATTGTGCCAGGTGAATGAAACCCTGCAGTTCCTTGGCCATGGTGGGGGGAGCTGCAGCTTATTCCAGCCTGTTGAACAAAAGTATAGGGGATGGGGGTTACTAAAGTGGCTTCCTTTTCCCCAAAAACCCAGTAGTGCTGCCTTTGAGGACACAGGGAAGCCCCTGTGGGGAGCGAGGTCGGGGTCTCCTGGCAGTCAGCAGGAGCAGCTGAATAAATCACCCGTCCGAACATGGTGTTTGATGGTGTTTGCTATCAACAGCATCCGCCTGTTTCACAGGGCTTGGCAGACACTGAAACGTTCTGGAATGAGTGAAAGTCTCACTGATCATATTTTCCTAATAGCCAACACAGCTGGTGTACACAAATCATGCATTAAATGATGGACAGATGAGCTACTCCTGCTTCTCCTGCCTTGCACAGTGTGGCTTCTCTGCTGTTCCTTGCTGGGGTTTTTGTTTGTTTGCTTGTTTTTAACTTAACCGATCACATTGATTGGGGCCAGTAGCCAAATGTAGTGTGTCTGGTATGGGTTTGAAGAGACATTATCCCTTTTTTTGGTCATTTAGACAGAAGCAAGATGGTTAGTACCTGTTATACGCTGCTTTGTTGAAGTGATGTCTTCTGGACCACAGATCCCTGACTTGGTACCTCTGCCAGGTTCTTCTAACTCAGGCTCTGATGCTGATAAACAGTTAAGGTGCCTCGTGTTCTTCCACTGCCATACTGAGTTTGCTCACTTCCTGCTTCTTGTTTGCTCCTGACTTGATGCTGAAAGCTGCATTTCAGATTCTTGTGATTTAAGCACACAGTGTTTTGTTATAAATCTTAAACTTTCAAATCCTAAGAAAGCAGTGTAGTTTGGTAATATTGAATTGGCATCTCCAGTTGCAGGAAGGGGAAAGTGAGATGACTGAGCCTCTGAGCACCAGGTTCATCTCCCAGGTACACAAAAGAATGGAAAGACAATGGCTGTAGATGTTTGCAGTTCACAATTTTGCCAAGTGGACAAACTGAGTGTTTGCCAACTATGTGTGTGGGGCTTTCCTGGCTCTCCTTCTTTTTGCCTTTACTTAGATATGTGTGGCCTCACCTTGCGTCCTGAGTGTGATTTTTGAGCACCACACTATGAAAAAGACTTGAAGCTGTTAGAGAGCATCCAAAGGAGGCACGAGAATGGGGAGGGGTCTGGAGAGGGGAGGCCTTATGAGGAGTGGCTGAGGGCACATGGTCTGTTCAGCCTGGAGAAAAGGAGACTGAGGGGAGAGAGACCTCATTGCAATCTACAGTATCCTTCTGAGGGGCAGCACCAATCTCTTCACTGTCATGACCAGTGACAGGTCCTGAGGGAATGGCCTGAAGCTGTGTCAGAGGAGATTTAGGTTGAGTATTAGGAAAAGTTTTTTCACCCAGAGGGTGGTTGGGCACTGAACAGGCTCCTCAGGGAAGTGGTCACAGCACCAAGCCTGGCAGAGCTCAAGAAGTGTTTGGACAAGGCTCTCAGGCATAGAGTGGGATTATGTGGGATGATGCTGTGCAGGGCCAGGAGTTGGACTTGATGATCCTGATGAGTCCCTTCCAGCTCAGCAGATTCTGTGATTCCAGGTAAGTGATGCTTCACTGGTCAGAGCCCATTGCTTGGGATGGGGTGTGCTGGACTGTCTGCACCTGCTGGAGGCAGAGGGTGTCCCCAAGGGCTGTAGCTACCAGTGATGCCACTTGCAGAGGGGCCTGTGGGGTGTCAGGGTTGTTCCAAAACCTCTTTCATCACATCCCAAGTCTGTAGGCAACAGTGGAAATATAACCCTGTCATTTAAGTTTTTATAAAACCTTAGAATTTTTAAAGGATAAACTTAGCACTGCCTTTGCAAAAAGAGAAGAAAAAAGGGATACTCTCTCTTTAGAAAAGCTTTGCACACTATGTTTTAGAACGCTTAGAGAGTAATCTATCTTGAATTCCCAACCCAGCTTTTGCTTCTGTTGTGCTTTTTATTATTTTTATTTCTGATATACCTGGAATGCAGTTTAGCTTGATATTAATTAAATTCTAAATATGTGAGCATATTGGCAAAACTGCACAGATGTAATGATATTCCAATAGCAATTGTACTGCGCAAGTCAGTGATTGTAAAGTATTCTGTAACAAGCAATGTTTGTCTCCTATTTTTTGATACCTCTTACACTTATGTCTTTTAGAAAGACAGTGCCTCTGTATGCTTTTTGTATTTTTACTGAGTGATTGTAAATATTTGTTATATTTTTGGTTAAGAGAATGTTTAAAAGTACTGTTTATTATCCAATCTATTAATATGTTGGAATCAATAAACAATCAACATATATTAATTGTTTTCAGCAGCTGTTTTCTGGCAGCCAGTGGAGGATGGAGCTGAGGTGGTGCAGAGCTGGGGAAAGCCTGGTTCTAGTGATGCTAACCTCCGGATCAGAGAGGAGCCACCACTGAGTGATTTTTTGGTGTCTTCACAGTGAGGACAATACAGACATGATGTTCAGAGGGCTGGAGCACCTTTTCTGTGAAAATGGGCTGAGACAGCTGGAGTTGTTCAGACTGAAGAAGAGAAGGATCTGTGGTGACTTTAGAGCCACTTTCAGTGTCTAAAAGGGCTCCAAGAGAGCTGCAGAGGGACTCTTGACAAGGGAGAATGACTTTAATCTGAAGAAGGGCAGGATTAGTTTTGATTTTAGGAAGAAATTCTTGCCTGTGAGGGTGGTGCAGCCCTGGCACAGGTTGCCCAGAGAAGCTGTGGCTGCCCCATCCCTGGAAGTGTTCAAGGCCAGGCTGGATGGGGCTTGGAGGAACCTGGGATAGTGAAAGGTGCCTATGGCAGGAGTGGGTGGGTTGGACTAGATGACTTTGAAAAGTCCCTTCCCACCCAAATCATTCTGTAATTCTGTGATCCTTCCCTGGGTCCTGTGGCTGCTGCCTGCACATCAACCCAGACAGACCAGAGAGAGTCTGAGGCCCTTGGGCAGCCTGTGGTGCTTCCCAGACCTACACCCTGTGCCACCCATACAGATGGAGGTGTGCACTGGCACTGTGGGTGGAACCACAGAGTTGAAAATACTTCTTTTTCCCTCTTATTTTTGTAGAGGGCCTGTGGCCCCCAGCCACCCCAGTGTGGTGCTAAAGGTGGGGTGGGCAGGGGGAGCAGGAGCTGTGCTGGCCCACCTGCCCTGGCCACTTCTGACTGCATTTTCCCTCCATTTGTGTACTGATGATACAAAAGCTAAGCTATGTGGGAACTTTATGGGTAAGGACAATTTTTTTTCAGGGAGCAAGCACATTGTAATGTGTTCTTTGCTAGCAAGCAGAGTCTGCAGCTTCTTGTTCTTTGCTCCCCCAGTGCAAAGGGCATTTCCTCCCTTCCTCCCTGTGCAGCCCCTTTCCCTGCCCTGTACATGGGGATGTGGCTGCACATCTGCTGCAGGTCAGATGAATGTTGACTTTTGTCTTCACCATCTTACCTCAGTAGGGCTTTTCAGTTATAGAATCCCAGAATCGTTTGGGTGGGAAGGGACCTTAACCCTCACCCAGTTCCAACCCTCTGCCATGGGCAAGGATGCCTTCCACCTGCCAGGTTGATCAGAGCCCTGTCCAGCCCCATCTTGTAGTCAGAACCTTGTTCAAAACCAGCCTTGTTTTGTTCCCGGGGATCTTTAAATCTGAGTAGTTTCTGAGAGGTGGTAAGGTTTTTAAGAGGTTGTGGTTTTTTTGGATTTGTTTTTTTGTGGGTTTGTTTTGTTTTGTTTTGTTTTGTTGGTTTTTTTTTTTTTTTTTTTTTTTTTTTTGTAACTTCGGAAAACGTCCATTCTTTTTAAAGAAGGGAAAGGAGCAGAGCTGCCACAAGAGGCCAGCATTGCCTCTGGTTTTGTGAGCGCCTGTGCAGGGGCTGTGCATGTTGTTCCTGCGATGTTCAGCCAGTACCCAGCACCCTGGTGGGTGGCACTGGGGACATTCTGGGCTTCGGCTGTTGCTCTCCAGTCGTGGGCTGTCCTGGGCCCCTTGGCAATGTCTAGAGGGACAATGTGGAGCCATGCAGTGCAGGAGGACGTGGGTCTGAGCAGGTCACTTTGCATTTAGGACTTTCCAAGGCTGTCTGGTACCAGGTCCCAATTTCTCCCTCATGTGCTTGGATGATCCATTTTCATTTATTATGGTTATTCTGCCTTGGGATCCACTGTGCTGGAGGGAGTCTGTGAAGTATTTCTTCCCATGGCAGAAGCATCAGCAGCTGGTAGGACAGTGTGGGAAGGCAGCAAGTAGCTCTCAGATTGTGTTGGGAGGTGTAGTGCCACAATGGCCTGACTGCAACCAGCAATTCCTTGTGTAAAATGAAATGAAGGAGAAGCAGTGTCATAAGTGAGCAATCCATTTAATGAATTACTTGGATTTTGGGCTTTTCTTTTACCTTCTCTTTCCAGGTGGTGGAAACCCAGCACACGATGTGCAGCATCACTTCCCATCCTCACATTGCATGTCCAAGCCTTTGGGTTGGCGCTGTTGGAGTGGTGTAAGCTTCTTGCTTTGACAGAGCTTCAAATTCCCTGTGCTTGAGGGCTTCTGAAGCTTCACTTAGTGCATCAAACAGCTGCTAATCTGAACTTGAGTGTATTCCCTGGGGGCACTCAGCCAAGGCTTTTCTCGGTTTTCTGCTGGAGAGTCAGTATCAATCTGATTTTATTGGGAAGAGTTAAAAAATTGCTTGTTAGACTGCAGTAGTGACGTGTGTTATTTGCTCATGAAGAAGTTGAGAATTTTCCCTCCAAAGTAAATATGAAAAGGGAGATGAATTTTCTCTCCCTCCAGAGAAGATTGCTTGCCCAGCAGATGCTGCCTGCTGGAAAAATGCTTTCTTTTTGCCATAAGGCAAGAACTGCACTGACAGCAGGGTCACAGCTCAAGGTGTCTCCACCACCTGGGGACTTGTCAGGAGGGCTCTGCAGGCAGGGTCAGTCAGTGCTTTCAGCCACTCATCATTTATTAAGAGGGTAAAATGTGCTGTAGAGACCACGTTTGAGCATCAGGAGGACTAAAACCCGTCCCTGCACCATTCTTCCCTCTTGGTGGTTAAATTTCTGGATTGAATTCCTGCACTTTTGGGGCTGGAGTAAATGCATTTCTCAAGTGTGTGGTGTTTGTGCTATGTGCTTTCAGGCTGTGGCATCAGCTCTTTTGGTTTGACCCAGAATTCGGAGTATTTTTAGCTTTCCTGAAGATCTAGGTCCTGGAGGCTTGTGATGATGTGAACTGATGACATTTTGGTGGGGGTGTTATGTAAAGCAGCTCTCATTGCCACAAAAACCTTGAAAACAAACTATAAAATGAATTCTTAACAAAAAAAAAAAAAAGAATTAAGGAAATTAAGACCAATATTGACTTAACCTGCCCCTGGCTCTTGTCAGCATTGAACTTCTGGCTCCTGATGTTGAATTTCCACAGCCTATCAACAGAAAAGCGCCATGTCTTCCCCCGGGGTATTGCCCTGAAGACTTTTATTTGTCTGGGTGAGCCACCACTCCTGGAAATGAAGGAAGAACCAAGTTTTTTGTACAAGATGAATGTTAAATGGGCTCCACAAAGATTTCTGTTCATTCCCCTGAATTAGTCAGGAGAGTAATTACCAGTGTCACAGTGCTGCAAGTCCATCTTGGTTTGGGAGAGAGGGGGAAATATGGTAAGAAGTGAGGTTCCAATGTGGATGTAGTTGCATTTAACACTTGTGAGTAGCAATAAAGATGAAGGTAGTAATTGTATGTGCAATTTCAAAGCTCATAACATAATTTTATATCCTCAAACATCTGTTTTAGGATCAGAGCAGAGTGTCAGATAACTGTCTTATTTTTAGATCTATCATTTAGGAAAGACACCATCAAGTTTATTATGAATTGAAACTCATTTATGTAAATATGATTTGGGTTGAACAACCTCAGTGAGATGGTCCTGGGGACGGTGTGTTTGGAGCAACAGAACTCCACCTGGCTGTTCAGCAGGATGCTCCAGAGGGAGATGGCCCTTGCAGGAAGTTGTTTTACTCAGGAAAAGCTCTTCTGGGATATCAGGGGTTGATGGAGGCTTTCATGACCTGCTTGCCCAGGATTGTGAGCAATCACAATCACCTCAGTGTATTGTATTTTTGGGTAAATACAGCACTAATACGTGGCTGCAATATGATGGCTCCTCTGCTTTCTCTCATTTTATTTTCAGTGTTAGCAGTGAAGCTTGCGGAGGGGAAAGTCTCCTGGTAGCCTTCTGCTTGGAGGACAAAAAGAGTGATGAAGGACCTGGTATTAGGAAGGAATTCTTCCCTGTGAGGGTGGTGGGGCCCTGGCACAGGTTGCCCAGTGAATTCACTAGAGTCCAGAGCAGCTGTGGCTGCCCTATCCCTGGAAGTGTCCAAGGCCAGGCTGAACAGGGCTTGGAGCAACCTGGGATAGTGGAAGATGTCCCTGCCCATGGCAGGGGATGGAATCAGATGAATTTTGAGCTTTATACAGGAGGTGCTGTGCAGGTGCCATCCAGTGTAGGTTACCCAGGCTGCTCCTGCAGGCGACAAAGATTTCAGAGGTTTTGGGGAGCAGCATCAGCCTGGATTAGATGCCCCTGGCTCCCCAAGGGTGCTGTTCAGGTGGATTTGTTGTTGGTTTCCCAGCTATCTCATGGTGGGATGCTGAGAACTCTTCTGGCCTCTGCAGCTTTCTGCCAGGCTGTGGTGCCTGGGCAGGCTTTGTGCTCCCTGCACAAGTTGTCACCTCCCATGGAGTCCTTTCCCTCGCCTGTGCCGTCATGCGGCCGCCCCGACTGTGCCTCCCACCAACCAGTCTGGGAGAAACCCTGGCCCTTCGCCTTCACTCTCTGCAGAGGGAAGTAATTACATTTAGTAGAAGTCACATCCATTTTACAGCAGTATTGATTAAATGTAATTGGAGGTGTGACTTTTAAATGAGGCCATTTGGTCTTTTTCAATGAATGTTTCATATTGAGAAAACAAATATGTAACCAAGGACATGCAAAAGTGGTGTGTGATGCGAACCTGGGGGCCTTACCTGGGCTCTCTTGGTGGTGTCCATCAGTAGGGACATGCCTCTGCCCTGGCTTAATTGAACAATGCTCCCACTAATGGGTAGGAGAAATCTGCTGGTGTTCAAGTACCTCGTTTCATCAGCCAAGGAATGTTTCAAAAATGAAAGCAGCAGCAGAAACTAAGGAAGCTGTTGGATTCCTGCTGCCTTGTCTCAGGGGGAGGCTGTTCCATCGCAGATATCCTCACAGTGGGATGAGGAGGAGGGTGCTTCATCTCCTGACTTTGCTGTAAAACCTTTGCTATGCTGTAGAGACTGTTGTGACTTAAGCAGATATTAAAAGTAACTTAATTATCAGGAAATTATACTAGTTTAAAACCCAGGCCTTTGGTGGGGTTGTCAAGAGGTGCAGAAACCTGGTCAGTTGGAAATTACCAATTAAAAAGACTGAGTTTGATTATGGCCCTTCTCTTCCAGCCTAGGGAAAATATAAACCAAGAGATTCAGTAGCTGATGCTTCTGTTACCTGTGCCCTTTCCTGCCATGTGGAAGTGTCATCTGTGGCCAGAGGGATTTGTCCTGTGCTGACGAGAGCCCTGGGAAGAGGGACAGTGGCACTGGCACCTGCTCTTGAGTTCCTTGGGTTGTTTGAATGCATGAATGTCACCCTGGAAGGTGTGAGCTAGACCCTCATGGGGCACTAAACATGCAGCACAGTCCTGGAACTATGGGGTGTGTTTTATTTGCAGGATTTACTATTCCATGGGAAGGGAATGCCATCTGGCATCATGACAATCCACAATGGGCAGCGATGCTGCTGCAGAACCCACTGCTGACCAGCAAAGGTGGGGAGGACTAGAAATGTGCTGGGTGAATTTTTTTTTAATCTGAATTATCATTTCACAGATGGCTCAACTGGCAGATCAAGAAGTTCAGTGCTGTGGTTTGTGTGCTGGAGGTTTAGCACCAGGTGTTTACATGAGTAATGTGCACACAAATGACTTGCGGGCATCATTATATGTTTCATCTAGTCCTGTCAAACCAACAAAGTGATGCAGGAGACACCCCACAGTGCCTGTTAACCCAGATCTGCCTGTGCTGCTGCCACCTACTTTGGTTTTGGGTTGGTTCTGCCCTGTGAGCAGCCATGTGCAGAGTGTGTGCCGCTCTGTCACCGCTGGCAGCCGAGACTGCGTGTGGGGAGTGTCAAGAGTCAGCCAGGTTTTCACTGGGCAAATGATGTGTGGCCAGCTTGAATTCTTCAGATCAATAACTCAGTGACAGGCAGCTCGAGTGCTTGGAAATAGCATTAAGCCCGACACCGCTGTTCTATGTATTGCAAGGGATCGAAGAACACCAGGGCCTGAATTGCAGCGCTCCATCACTGTGGCAGGGTTGTAAGCATGAATATGAAGTGCTATGGAAGAATGGGGCCATGTGTGGCCTCTTTGAAAGGTGAAAAGGAAATGTTGAACTCTTGGACTTGTCAGCTGCTGGAGAATGGACATGGGAACTGGAACCAGCTTCCACCAGAGTGCCATATCTGGTCACTTTGCCCATCTGTGGTCCTTCCTCCAAGAGCTGGAGGAAGGACAGGAATATAGAATGGTTTGGGTTGGAAGAGACCTTACAGATCATCAAGTTCCAACCACCTGCCATGGGCAGGGACACTTCCAGTCCAATGGGAATTGAAGTTCCTAAACTGCCAGAGAAAGAATCCCTGGACAGAGGATGCAATCCTTGTACATTGCAGTATCTGTTGTGAGCAGTAGGAAATTTGTTTGCCTTATGGCCAGGATCCACAGGAAACTCCTGTTCCACTTAGGCTGATAATATTTACTATTCAAGAGAATACTGTTTAATCTCTATCTGGGTTTTTTTTTGTTCCCCAGAAGAAAAAGCTTTTTTGCTCATGTTCCTGAAATCCAAATGTGTGGTGAGTTGAGCACAAAGATCCCATGGCACAAAGCTGGTGTAGAGCTTACAGGGGTATTCTTCATGATTTTATTCCAGGTCTTGCTTTTAATCCAGTGTAGCTGGTTCTTAAATGCTGCCTCTTCTAAAAGATATTTAAAGAAATGTAAATTTTGAACATGTTCTATCCAAGAACAAACAAAACTGCCATACCGGGAATGGTTAAATTACTGATGCAGCCTAGGGTTCCTCTCCTTCCTTTTGCATTTTAGTTACTCTGCTGGTTTTTTAAAATCTGCCAGTGGTTTTAAAGCATCAAATTTTTGTCTTTGGGAAGCAAACGTCTAGGGAGGAATTTTAATATTGCTTTTGCTAATTGCTGGGAAGTGAAAGTTAAGCAAAATAATCAGGCATTGAGTAGAGCTGGCAGATGACCATCATTACAGACAGAAAAGCCTGGTGTCACTTGTGAGAAGGTTTAGTGTAGCAGTAGTAAAAACAGCACAACATCATTAGAGTCTTTATAGGAAAAACATTTTGGAAGCTGCCTCTGAATCCCAGTGAAGTCTGTGCAAACACTCCTGCTAACTTTTAAAGCCTGAATAAAATCCGAGATGATTGCTAAGCTACTTGTAATGTCTCCAAGGTCAGAGGAAACTCCCTCTATGGGCTTATCCATGTAAAAGGAAAAGAAAACACTTGACCAAAAAGCCAAACTAATCCTGATGCCTGAAGAAACAGCATAATAAAAGCATGCATAAAAAGGGAAGTTTGGGTAGTGAAATTGTGATGGAATGGGTCTTTTTTCCCCATGGAATGTGAACATCTTTAATTGAGTTCAGCAGTGGAAATGACTCTATTGAATATATGTTGACTTGTGTCCTTGTTGTTTTCTCTTCAAGCTCTATCTATATGTACATCTCTATAATTCAATACCTATTTGTTTGTTTGAGCTCTTGCAACCTTTTAATAGATGTCATTTGCCTGTGAACAAAGATTTTCCATGGTGATGCCTCCCCAACCCTGCCATCAGCAGCTTTTGCTGACTAATCATGATGTAGCCTTGTCCTGGCCTCGTAGCCAGAGGGGTTTGTGCAGCTCTGTGGGGTTTTGTCATTCATTTGAATGCTTTGCCAGTGTGTTGTGCACCTGTACAATGTCAAATACATATTGCCCACAGCAGCATTTAATAGACTTCCTGATGTCAATGGAAAGTCAATAACTCAGGATCTTAATTGCAGGACATGTCTGGTCCTGGCTCATGGACGATATTTACTGTGTCAAATAACTTCAGATATTTGGAACAAAACTAGAATATTGCTTTTGCTGTGACCCTAGGAAACAAAAATAACATTGTGAGATGCAGTGGTATAGAGTAATGCTCATTTTTTTTCTGGAGAAAGAGGTGCAAGGAGGGTCCTTTTCTCAGTACAATAAAGCATTTACCAAATTATTCCAGAAAGTAAGTTTTGTAGAATAAGAGGAAAAGTGTTAGAGAATTCTCATTTGTGAGACCAGAAAGGAAAAAGGGATGTATAGACAAAAATACTGGTTAAAAGCTTCATTCATCCTTATGAGAGGAATGCAAATTATCTGATGTGGTGTGTTGTGTCAGGGAGTGTAATGCTTTTATGTGGTTGATTATTGAGCTATTACTATCCTTAACCAGTCTACAACTGAATGTGGAACTAGCTGAGGCTCAAATCCTCTCCCCCAGTTTTCAGAGCCCTGCACTGGAATTAATCCTGGCAATTTGTCAAACTGGGGCTGGAAATCAGCAGTTTCAAGTCCCCTGAAGCTGTTTCCTTGGCATGGATGAAGGAGGGGCAGGAGTGCTGACGGCATCTGCCCTTTTGGTTTACAGCTGGAATCTCAGTTGAGACCCTAGGGCAAAACTGTAAGTGTAAGATCTAAGTATGGACGAAGCTAGGCATGGCAGGGACAACGAGTAGCAGAGCTCTCACTTCCAGGATAAACATTCTTTCCTTTGCATATGTACTAAATCCAGAATTTATTGTGGTTTTAAGAAAAAAAAAAAAAGACTTTCTGAGACACCAATATCTAGGGCTAAATCCAGCTGTTGATGTGGCCAGTAGTTTTGGGCTCTTGGCCCTCAGCCATGATGCTGGCAGAGCTACTCAGACCAAAAGATGGCACTATTTTTCTATTTCCCTGCAAATTCCTCTCTAAATCAGATTCACTCACTATTGAACCTCTCTCAAAATGTCTATTTTTCTGAGGCTTTACATACAGTAAAGTCCATTATTGCGAAGGCCAAATTGCTGCCGAAAAAGTCTTCAGCTAAAAAATATATATCTATAAACTAATAACACATCATCCTGATGAAAAATAACACACAAGGAAGGAGTTTTTCTCAATTATTAATGGCGAATGTTTGTTATATTGTTGTGTTTAGTCCAAGAAGCCTTGATAGAGAGAGGCAGCTTTGCAACATGAATGGTACTTCAGCTGGCCTTTTATAAATTTTACACAAAAAAAGAGCCCTGGAATATTTAAACTCCCTGTTAATATTAAAGAAGGGAAACTGCAGGCTGTGGGAGAGGGATCAGATGGCAGTGCTGCCATCCCCAAGGACAGGAGAACAAAGCTCAGGGTGCATTCAGAGGCTCCCCCAGGTAGAACACCCAGCATAGCCCTGGAAGTCTTAGCTTAAAGCAATTCAGATGTTAGCTATGACAGACTCTAGGTCTTGCTGCAGGTGAAGGCTCCTGATCCTCATGTCACTATAAAAGGTTCCCTCCTCTCAGCAAAAGGCAGGAGTCTGCCCCAGAGCTGAGCATGGGTCCCACAGCACCTCATCTCTGGTTACCCAGGTGGCTGAATTGTTTAGGGTCAGCATTGGATTTAGACACTTGATCATGGAGTATTACTTGTCCTTGATGCTACACTTTGGCTGCCCTTTTTCTTCCCAGGGAAAACATCACAACATGATGTCTGTCTGGAGCAGGGTCCTCTGAGTGTCTGGGGGGCACTGGGATATTCTGGTCACCTGGATTCCCTGGAGAAGCAGCTGTGATGTAGCATGGGTTTCCTCAGTTTGGCTGGGATAACCACCGGCAGTATTTTTGTCTCATATAAAGTCCCCACAATTGCTTAACACAGCCCAAGTAATGAAAATTTAAAGTAGAAGGGAGTGACAACACAGAGTTGAGTGCTCTGAAGACACTCCTGTTCCCTGGTGAGGCCACTTAGCCCAATGGCTTAATTGGAGGCGATAATGCAGCATACATTTCATCTGGCAGTGTCTATACTGCAGCTTATCAAATAGGCTGAAAAGCTCAAGAACAGCAGAACGGAAGATGAAAGACCCCAGCAAAGACAAAGAGGTGAGAACAAAGTTCATTTCATTAAGAAAATGCAGGAATAAAGGAATAGAGCTTTTCAGACCAGTCTCATTAAAAGCCTAGGCAAATTAGTGACATTATAGTTTATTAAATATCGTTAAGATATGGCAGGACAAAAACCGTTCCTGCAGAATGCTTACAGCAATGGCAAAAAAAAAAAAAAAAAAAAAAAGCTAAGAGAAACTGTATTTTCACTTAAATGCTGCCCTGTAATGTAATTCTGAGATCTTTTGGTGTTAGCTCTTAAAACATTAGACCTTTACTAAACATTGAACCATTCATGCTGAACTTGAACATTTCAGCCAAATGTCTTGGGAGGTCTTGTAAGTTCAGAGAAACACCAGCCAGGGAAAATACTGTCCAGGAGTCCATTTGTGGGGAAGAATGTCACAGATTTTTCTTTTTCCTTCTTTTTTTCTAGAAAGCTAATTTGCAGTGGTACGTGTGCGAATGCACGCATATTGATTTTATTAATTAAAATTAAGAATGTACAAATCTGCCTCTGTGGAGACTGCAGGGTAGGGAAGGGGAAGGTTAATCATGCTTAGCATTTGCTCCATTCCATGCTCAGGATTCTCCACACACGGGCGCCGCGTGTCAGCCCCTGATTGGGATGCAGGGTTTCTTCTTCCCATCTTCTGTCTCTAGACTGTGGCACTCATTGCAAGGAAGATAAAACAGAAATAAACATCCTTGGCCAGCTGACTGCAATGCAAACTTGAAGCCATTTGGCACAGTCCCTGGACTTGGGCACAGAGCTATTGTCAGCAATTAGAAAAGGGAGAAGGGGTTTGAGCTGCAGATGCAGACATTTCCTAAGAGCAAACCAGCTATCGTGAGATTGGTTTTGGGCACAGAGAGCAGGGAACAAATCCGGTGTGAAAGAAATGAGATCAATACATGTGAAATTTCACTCTTTTCAGCTGATTCTGATTGACAATGCCCCACTGATGTGCTGGAGTGGAAAGGCAGTGGAGGGTTTATGGTTTGTTGCTACACAAACTGATAATGGGACCATGAGTAAGCAGTGATTATTTTTATGGTTGCCACACAAGGGCATCATTTCTGCCTGAGACTTGGACAGGCTTTTCTTTGAGCTGACTCACACATGAAGCTGCAGTGGGATTTTCAGGTCTTGTGCCCCACTGGAGTCGCCTTCTGCATGGCCCAGCGCAAGAGAGGGAGTCTGTGCAGGCTGGCAGGAGTGTGAAGTAGCAGGTCAAGGATGATGGGAAGGAAAGCCAATGTTCTGCTCCATCTTGACTGGCTAAAAGCTGTCTGCATGTCTCTGGATAAAAGGGAAAGGAGTCCCACTATTTGGTCAAGGGATTAACATGTCATCAAACCACAGAACACATTAAGGAGCAAACTGGTCTTCTGAGCAACCTGTGGAAGTGGAAGGTGTCCTGCCCATGGCAGGAGGGTTGGAATGACATGTTCTTTAAGGTCCCTTCCAACCAAAATCATGCTGTGATTCTATGAGTGAAGTGCCTGTTGTAGCTGATGATCTGTCTATGCAACGTGCATCTTCAAGGGTTTCTATTTCAGTGGGGTAGTGGCCTCTCTGGTCATCCATCTCCTGCAGAGATGGAAAAGCTGGATGACTCTGCTGGATATGGGCCATGCTCGTGTTTTCCCACTTTGTGCCATGGACACACGGACTGAGTTGGACACAAGCACACAGCCAAGGGTAGGGGCTGGAATGTGACAGAGATGCCGCTTGTGCCACTGGCTGTTACAAAGCCCAAATGAATTCTTACAGAGGTTGACAAAAATAGCCTCTTTGGCATTCATTTAAAATTCCATGAGGTGCCTGTCTTCATTTTTAGGCACCTAAGTACTTCTGCAGATGTCCCTCTTAATGCTGTGTGAGCTGGGGGCTGATCTGGTACATCAAACTTCAGCTAAAATAGGAGCTCCTAGATCTGAGCAGTTTCTAAAATGAGAAGCAGAACTTCTCAGACATATGCTGTGGTCAAAATTGCTCATGCCAGTGAGAAAGTAATTCCTGGAGATACGCAGATTTTTATTTGTTCATGTATTTTTAAGGGCTTTTGTTGCAGAATTTGTTTCATTTATGCTAAAGCAAGAGGCAGAAGAGATTTCTATCAGTGCTAACACATTGGGAATTATTTGGGTCAAATAACTTCACCCTTTTGTTAAACGTCGCTTTAGGAAAATTATCACATCCATTGCTTATATTAGTAATCTGTTTATCCAGGTAACTGAGAGGCAAATGTAGCCTGCCAGCTTCTCAGGAAGACAGAGTGAAGAGTGCTTATATGATCCTGCACAGAAATTATTTATTTTGATAAGATACTACAGGAACCCAAAAGAGAGATTGGACATATAGCTCTAAAATACTTGTCACCATGAAATAATGCCCACTTTCTGTGCCTGATGGGCTGCCTGTTAGTAATTCCAATCCAGATGGGTTTTGGCTAGATGGATCACTGTATTCAAGTGGCACCATGTCCAAATTCTGATACCCTTCCATGCTGACCCTGGGGTTGTGAGTATGCTTGAGTGGGTACATGGCAGATGTGGGGGATGGGGAGGCTGTTTATTTTTCTTGTTTTGATCAGCATTGCAGTGGCTTTGCTCTTGAGGTCTGAGGAGGTTGAGGTCTGCTGCTTGTCCTTAGCCCAGGTCATTCCTGCCTTGGCATCTCCACTTTGGTGAATGCAACAGCAGTCTTGAGAGACCTCTGCCCTTTACTTGTTTCTGAATATCTTAAATGTTGCTAGAAGCAATGTAAAATGTGCTATTAAGTTTTTCAACCTCCTAAAAAACAAAACCCAAAAAATTAAAAGAGAAAAAAAAAAGAAAAAACCCTCTCTGAGAATGAAAAATTGCTTAGAATCTGCTGCCAAAACAGCAATGCTACAGTGCCACTTCTGCAATTACAGGGAACGTGCATGCAAGAGTGATGAGACTTTTACATACATGAGAAATAAGAAAAAAGTCTTTTAAAACACAATTTAGTTTTACTTCATAATTATGTAGAACCAGGATGATGCATCATAGACATACCCTACGCTCAAGTATGAAATTGTTTGAACATTTATTTTTATCCAGAAGCGGTGCCATGAGCAATACTTCAGAATATTCTGAATTGACTGGAATTATATTAGTCACATTTTTATTATAAAGACAGTAATTTATGCAGGTGATTTAGAAGGTTTTGATTTTCATCTCTGAAGAGCTGAGGGGTCAAAACATAAATTAGAGTAGCACATGGCAGTGCTGAACATCCAGGCTGTGTAAGTACTAATAGTGCTAACAAGTTTTAGTAAATTCTTAAATGGTGTTGTGTGGAGTGGAGAGTCTGTACCCTAGGAAAAAGAGGTAATGAAGTAAGTGATACTATGGAGGAATTAATAAATATTAATTAATAAATAATAAAATAGTAATTCTTTTAAAAATCATCCTGGGAGCCTGAGTCAAATTTGCCATCACAATTTATCATAAAAGCAGAGACACCATCACTTTTTGCAGCCTTGTCTGAAGTAGTCGAACCAGCTTTTTCTTCCCTGGAAGGTAAAATGTCCCATACATTTTAAGAGTTACTGTTTGCAAAGAACTTAAAATGCTTTTGGTATTTTTTTTTTTTTTATTTCCAAAGATCTTCATATGGAATGTACTGAATATTGTAAACAGGATCATTATTCTGCACACCACTACGTAAAAGCTGCAAATTGCCTTTTGTCTGGCATGAAATAACTTGTACTTGCTAGTCACACCTGCTGACTCCTGAGACTGAAACTGGAGATCTCTGTCCATAATAAAAATAATAATCCCAGACAAGAGGTGTTACAGGTAAGCCTGCATTTCTTGCACTGTATGGAATGGCATAAGGATTTGATAGCCTTGAACATTACTTTTCTGTTCCTCCTCCAAGGAGCAGGCTTGAAACCCACAGTTTTATAGAATCACGGAATCATAGAATGGTTTGGGTTGGAAGAAACCTTAAAGAGCATCTCACTCCAGTCCCCTGCCATGGGCAGGAACACCTTCCACTAGACCAGGCTGCTCCAAGCCCCATCCCATGAGCCCGTATATTCATTTTGGGTGTTCTCTTCTGGGCACCACTGATTCAAACATGCGAAGACGAGGACATCTCAAAACCACAAATTGCTTACTGACAGTATTAGATTGCTGGGTAACCATTTGCTTAGGGCAATTACCATTAATTATTTAAAAGAATTGGAAAAGCAGAAAAATAGTCCATAAAGGGTACTAGGAACACATTACTGTGTGATAATGGGATTTACAAGATAGACAAAAAGTACTCAGATCTAAATGTGTCTGTAGATGAACAAAAAGAGACAGATTTTTGTTACTTGTGATATTTAATGAAAAAAACCTTAAATACTGCCTTGTAATGAGCATAAGATTAGGTTTTGGCTGATATTTATTTATGGAGGAAGATCTTCTTGATAATTTAGAAAGTGTGCAAAGTGCATCTAATTTTATTCCCCCAGATACACATATGAGATTCTATCTAAGCTAAAATTAGCTGAGTGTTTTCTTTCATCTAGATCATCTGTAGGTGTAATTCTATCTTGCAGAGTACATGCACACCCAATTGTAGCATATAAAGACTTGAGCCTCTTGTCCCCTCTGAGGGGCAGGAAGGAGAAAGTGCTCCATCTCAGATCTGTGGTTGGATTTTCCTTCCTTCTTGCTCAGGGTTTTTGCTTTCTACCACAGGTACCTTCCTTGCCAAACGATCTGAAATCAGCCTTATGGGGGATTGTGATTTTCTTTTATTGTCCCTGCCCCTCTCATCTGTAAAAGGAATGTAATGAAACCCATTTAGATCATACGGCTGCTGTTAGGATTATTAAATTAAAAGTGGTTTTGGTCTGCCAGTTGAGAAAATGTCCAAGTATTGACTGGTATTAGTTGTGGGCTTTACTCAATTTCTGTAATTAATTAAGATGGCAGCTGTATTTGGGTGAGAGTTTGATCATATGAAGCTGCAACAGCAGGAGTGGCTGAGCTGGCCCAGCACAAGCCCTGCCCAGTTTGGGTCTCTGCCCCAAACTCGAGAGCCCGCAGCAGTGGCTGAGTTGTGACCCCCATACCACATTTCAAGTCCTGCTTGTTCTTTGCCTGGGGCTTCTCCAGGGGGTTGCTGGAGCTGTGGGTCACTGCTGGGCTCTGCTGTTCCCCAGTCTTTCTCCCAGAGAGGGCTGTGATCTCCCACCGTCCCCCTCTCTCACCCATGGACATTGTGAGACCTACTCTGCATTTTTTGACAGCTTCTTGCTGCACGGCTGGTGCCACTGCAGAACAAAGCAAAGTGAGAATGGGTTATTTTGCTATTAGAGCAAACCATGGGTTTCTGATTGCTTCCTTATATGTCATTCCAGCTGTCCTAGAATCATGGAATGGCTTTGTATTGGAAGGTGCCTTCAAGACCATGCATCTCCAACTCCCTCTCCCACCTTCCACTAGACCAGACTGCTCAGATCTCTATCCCCAGAGAAGCCGGACTCTCTAGTAATTACAATATAAAAACAACAACAATAACAATAACATTAATAATAATAATAATAATAATAATAATAATAATAATAATAATAATAATAATAATTATAGTAACAACAACAGCAAAAACAACCACCACAACAACAATGGCAATGCAATGTTTTCTGCTAAACAGTATTCTAATTACTTTCAAAAGTTTTTTAACAAACATTAATTATGGCTTTTAAAAAATACGTTTTCATAATCGGAATTCTCATTCCAACAGTTCATATTGTTGGATTCCATTAGGAGAACAAGAAAAATCTCCTGGTTTAGTCCTGTTGGTAGTGAATGGAATGGGGCCAGTGGATTGCAACGTATCAGAGAAACTGATCCCTGGAGAAGTGTTTGTTATTTGCCAAGACAGAAAGCACCACTGGATGAGGTGTCTGTGGGCACTGCTCCCATTTGTACAGGCATTTTACATGAAGCTGGCCAAACTTTGTTTACTGAGCACTGCTTTTAGTGCAGTTAGAGATCTCAACTGCTGTGTATCAGAGCTGGACAAAACCCTGTAATAATTATGATAATTTTATATTTATTACCTACAAGTCTTCCATTCGAATGGACCCTCATCATGTTGATTCAACATATGAAGACTTTAATCTACAGAATTACAGGTAACAAGACCTTTCATTGCATTGAAGTCATAATATTGTCCTGTGAATCATCTTTGCATCTTGTGCTTTGGACAGCTTGAGTTGCAGGGAGGGCACATGGCTTGGCTGGAGTGAGACAGTGACACCACCTCAAGGTGGAAAACAAAGGAAAAAAGGAGCAATGCAATGAGCTGGCCTAAACAAGGGGTGGCCCTTCTGTGACTATTAACTAAGTAAGATTGTTGGCTTGATTGAGAAATCTTTGATGGAGAGATTGAACCATGTAAATTTGATTTCTTTGTTTCAAAATTCTGTACTTAAGAGATTTAATTCAATTACTTGTTATCAGGTGTTTCCTAGGTAGCACAGTGAGATGCTATTGCTAGTCAGAATGTTGTCAGAATGCTGGTACTTCCTTCAGAAGGTTATGCAAAACAGCTACGTTACCAAAATTAAGAAAACTCAAATGTTAAAATGCGGGGATTGGACTCAGCTCCCTGAGAACTAGATTCTGAAATGCTTTTTATAACCTCTTGCTTCACTCTCTTCGTATTGACTCACATCATTATGCAAATGCCATAAATTGCAATAAAATCAATTACAGGGCTATTGAGGCTCATAAAAATATGTACCCATTAGTTTTCTGCTGAGACCATATTTCTGCTCTGCTTGTTTTTGGCCTCAGCAGAGAGGAGTACACAGCACTGGGAGCACCAGGTACCACCTTCCCACAGTGCCAGAGCCCAGGTGACCAACATCCTGCTCACATCCTCTGAGCTGAGAATACACAGTTGGGGAGGGCGTTTATGCTGGGTGCCAGGGAGTCTGGAGAGGAATGTTTAATAGGGGCATGTAGTGACAGGACGAGGGGGAATGGCTGCAAACTGAGAAAGTAGGTTTAGATTGGATATTAGGAGGAAATTCTTCCCTGTAAAAATGGTGAGGCACTGCCACAGGTTGCCCAGAGAAGCTGTGTTTGCCCCATCCCTGGAAAGGTTCAAAGCCATGCTGGAGAGAGCTTGGAGCAACATGGTTCAGTGAAAGGTGTCCCTGCCCACGGCAGGGGGTTGGAACTGGGTGAGCTTTAATGTTCCTTCCAATCCAAATCAGTCTGTGATTCTGTGATTTCCAGCCCTGCTCCAAAATTTGGCCATGCAATTTCTCCTCTTCTAACCATGTAACTGGACTCCAAGGAAAGGACCTGAAACACCCACCTGCAGGCTGCAAGACAAGCTGTTGTGAGCCATAATTGGATAGAAAATGTGGATTAAGAAGTAAGTCTTTAATATTTGTGTTTCCTGGAGAATTGTATCCTGGCTGTGCTTAGGGGTTTCTTCTGATCCCTTTTCTGTAGTACCTTTGTCACAGAGAGCCCTGAATAATTTCTTAGGTTTTTAGGTTTTGGTTTTTCTTTCATTGTGCAAGGGCAAACTCTACCCGCAAAAAAAGAGGGCTCTGCAGGATATTGTACAGTATCTGGGTTTTACATCACTTCGGGGAGAACCCCTGTAGCTGAAAAACTTCACTGCCAGGCTGGGAAGGCTAATGTCTTTTCCTGCACACCACAAGGACTACATCACAACAACATAAAAGTGATGCAGCAAATCACTGCAGCCCTCTGCAGTGCATATCTGGTGCCATTTTTCTGTGAAAATAAGGTTTGCATAGAGCTAGTTGGTACCTGAGCTCAAGAAGATCCCCAGACGAACTCTTCTATTCAGTATTAATGTGGAAAGAAAGGGAGTCTGGTTATGTCCCATCATTTTGAAAATATAGAGGTCATGATACATTAGGAAATACCCTCCAAAAAAGGCCAGAAAAATTAGATGAAGGGAAGCTTATGTAAAATATGTATGTGCCTCTAACACAAGAACCAAGTAATGTCATTCTCAGAGTGCTACTTTGAAGGAATTTTGCTTGGACATAATTTAATGTAAAGCTGGTGTATCTGCATTGTTGTATACAACCTTATCTTATTTGGATTTAAAAAGATCTTAATGTGAGTGTCCAAGACCTGACTCGTCTGAAGGGTAACTTAGGAGAAAGTGCAATTGCACTATAAATAATTCACTTTGGTGCCTTGGCTACCATTCACTATAGTCCTTTTAATACCCCATAAACTCAAATGTACCATGCTATTTCTCTCCATTTCAAACTGCTCTCCCAGGGACAGCAAATGGAATAGCACCATCAGACCATATGCTGTGGAAACCAGGGAGTGCATGAAATTGCAGAGGTACCGACACATGCTGGATTTTTCTGGCCGTAAAGTTCACATGATAAAACACAGCTCATTCCTCTACCTCTGTGTAATATGCACTGAGTAAGTTTTAATATCACAACTCCTGTGTGGGATGCAATGTCATCTAGAGCGAGGAAGGAGATTTCTCCCTGGGTATTTTGGTGAGCAAAAAGTGTGCTTGTCCTTCCTCATCTGCTGCTGAAACAGGGAGAAAAGGAGCCAGTCCCACCTGATGGGCAGCTGTCCTTGGCTCAATAACTTAAGCATGATTATTTCTGAAGTCCTGGTGTTGCAGATCTGGCAGAAGTTACTGGGAATGATGAGTACTTCAGACAAAAGATGCAGGTCTCTTTAAAGCATTGCTAGTGTCCTTGCTCATCCCACATGGTGATGTTCCGTGACAAAATTGTGGAGGTGTTAGACCCAGTTCAGTGAGTGTCATGGAAAGAGAAGGGAGAGCTCAAGCCCTGAGCTGGTGTTTGCATCAGAATCCTTTATCCAGCTACATTTGGATTTAGTTAAAAAAAGAGGAGATTCACCACAGCCCCTGTCTGCAGAGTCCCAAAGTTATCACCATGACGTGTTTTCTCCCTGTTCTTTCCCTTCCCTCCTCCCTATAGATTAGGGAATGGATTTTGGGCTTCTGCTGGAGTGAGAGAACTCTTGTGCTTGTGGGCACCTTGAATTTACCCATAAGAATCTCAAATGAGTTTTTCCCAAGTTATGAAATGTATGGCACCTCTAAGGCCATTGTCCCATCTGGCAGGAGACCTGGAATCCCCACTCTGCCTTGTACAAGCTTCCATTAAGCAGTGGAAAATTAGTCTATTTATAATTCACTTTAGGGCCTGAATCTCAGGATGAAGTTGAAATGACTGGAGCTTCCTGGAAGGTGGCCAGGATTTGTCTTGCCTTTTCCTTTTTCCTCTGGAAGAATAAAACCCTCAATTAGGACAGAAAAAGAAAGGTAGAGTAAGGGGGAAGAAACAAGCTAGAGCTGGAGGGGTAGAAATGCTGCTCCTGGGTCACAACCTCTTTTTGAAGGTTTTACAGATTAAGAGGTTGCATTGAAGCCTGGTGTGAAGGGGATGTGTTGAAGGATGATTTTGGTACCAAATACCAACCCCTTTGTAATCAGGCTTGGTATTCCTACTCCCAACTGTACATTGGACTCCCTTCTCTTAGTGTTAAATTAGTTCTTTTTTCCCCAATTTCTCAAGTTATTAATTATTGCTAAAATGAGGTATGAGAGCAGAGCTCCATGTGGGTTATTTGGCGGCAAATTCCAGGTTAAGCTGAAAGCAATTTCCAATCTCAAGGAGGTTCCAAACGCAGCAGTGACTCAGTTTCTTGGGTTTGCAATAATTTCAGTTTAGTTTTTCACTGCAGACTGTTTTCCTCTGCTGATTTTCAGGCTCTGCCCTCTCAACCCTGAAAATTACATATTACACCACAAGACTCCTCCTCTCTCCACTGCAGCACTTACATTTAGTGCAATTCTCTCTGAAGTTACTCATTTGCCTTGGTTATTATTGAATGAAATCCTCTCACCACCAGCTCCTTCTGCTTTCTTCTGCCAATAATGACAATCCAATGTAAGGTAACTGCAGCTTCTGTGGCCTGTGAGGTGAAAAAGGCAATGGCAGCATTGTGGAATGAAACTAAGAGGATGAATTGGGCACTGATAAAGAAAAATGCACCTGTTTGCAGACAGTCAAGTAACCAAGAAAGGATAGTAATGAAAAAATTGAGGATTTAGTAGTCTGGTAATGTGAACAGTATGGAAGTGAGTCTCTGTCCTCCGCTGCAGGTTCAGGCTGGGTTCCACCAGGGTCCCTGGCACGTCCCTGTCTCTGAGTGGCTGACTCTGTTGATGTCTACACCAGTTAGCTCATCTTTGGAGACTGATGCTTCTAAAGGAAAGAAAACCCCAGGATGAGTCCATCCCAATAAGGGACTTGTGAATTCTGCAAAATACTCCATCCTGCTTCTGAAAATAGCATCACTTTTTATCATGTTGCTTGCTTTACTGTACCTTTCCTATTGGTTTTGGAGTCAAATGGGCCCCAAATGTCCCCTGTCTCAGTGTGCTTTTCTCCACTTCATGTCACAAGCCGTGAGTGTCACATCCTTCTATTGCAAAGTGGTAAGTCACTGCTGCCTTTTGACCATGGAGACAGTGGAAGACATGATTAATATCCTGCTGTTGCTGGCTGGCAGCAGGTTTTTGGCATGTAGAAGGAAGCAAGCTTTGTAATGGGTTAATGCCCCCCTGCTCATATGCTCAGCATTAAACACATGCTTAATAAATTTGTTTTCTCAAAGTGGGGCCTGCAGCGAGTGACTGAGAGCTGGACTTTTCTAGGCTCTGTGCTTTCACTGGCTCTTTCCATAATGCTGTGGAAAGTCGTTTAAATATCTCCAATATGTAAGTTTACCCAGCTGTAAAATTGGGTATAATAAGGCTTGCTTACTTTACAGCTGAGGTTTAATTCAATAATGTTTGTTGTGAGTGTCAGATCTTGTCTCGGAGGTATAATAGCAAAGATGTTATAAATGGACAGCACAGGGGGATGGCCATTAGCAAAGTCATTGTTATAAGAAAAATCTCACTGGAACAGAACACAGAAATCAAACAGCAGCTGACAGAATCAGATAATGATCTTTCCTGTAAAACGTAACCTTCCAGATAATGAGATGAAGGTGTTAGGAAGGGAGTTGGTGTGACAGAATGGCAAGTGTCACTAACTGCCTAGAACCAGTCTGTGTGCCAAACACAACGCCCATCCCACCACTGTCACTGTTGGGATGTACCTGCCTGGCACCTGCCCAGCCCTTTGCCCTCTGCACTTCTTGAGGTCAATGTGGCAGGAAGACCTTGCAGGGTAAAGCAGAAACCACATGGTGGGTGGGGAAACATGCCTGCTGCACACACATCTGGACCACAAAAATGCCAACAAGAGCAATACATTTATTTTAGCTCAGCTGCCCTCCGGCAGCTTTGTTATGCTGAACAGCCTTGCTGAGCAGAGCATGTAGTTTGTTTTAAGTGCACATTTTTCACCTTCATGGGTGATTTATAACATGAAGCACATTCAAAGAATAAGGAATGTGGTTTGTCCTGCCATATAGGTTTTTGTTTGTGTTTGTGTTCTGAGTGCCTGTTGGCTGCAGAGAGAATCACTGCAGGGTTTGTGGGAGGTGGTGTTTCACTGAAGGTTGTTGGTTTTTATTAAACTCCTCTGTGTTATGTTAAAGGCTGGGGAAGAGCCAAGATGGGCACTGTCTTGGTTGGCACGTGGAAAAATTCATTGCATCAAGGTGCCAAAAGTCCAAGAAGTGGCAGTAATGGGGTGATAAGGGATAAACTGCTCTGAATATAGGTGAGAATATAAAAAGACCAGCTGTGGGCAGTGTGCACTGGATGAAATCCAG
The DNA here is from genome assembly GCA_020086605.1 of Lanius collurio. Lineage (NCBI taxonomy): Eukaryota > Metazoa > Chordata > Aves > Passeriformes > Laniidae > Lanius > Lanius collurio. The sequence continues at coordinate 3,005,291 of JACBWW010000030.1, read as the reverse complement.
TTGTGCCGCACCCAGAATCTGGTTCCAGCATGGACAGGCAAATGACTTGGGAGTAGTTGGGGTAGCCATCCTTGCTTTTCTTCATCACTCAGGTGTAATCATTAATCTAAATAATCTAACTAATGGTATAAGAACCCAATTTTGACTGTTCCAGGAACAGTGTGGAACTAGTGCAGTGCAAGCCAATGTGTCTCCCCATGACTGCTCCCTGCAGAACCAAAGAGGTTCCATCTCTAATTTGGCCAACAATTACTTTGTAATATGGAAACTCTGAGGCCAGATAGGTCTTTGTTGTCCTCCAGCACTCTGTAACTTTCCTGCCTTAAACGTTTTATCTGTTCGCCTGGTTTCACAAAAATATTTGCCTTAGTCCAGCTGAGTATTTTAGATGTATTTGTGGACCATATGATGTTCAAATCACTTGGTGTGCATTGCAGTAATGTGCAGAAGCTGTAGCTGTTTAAATTACAATTATCAGATCAATCAGGCAATCTGGAAAGGTGATGCCAGAGAAAAACATCCTTCTGGTTCTGCTTTTCCAAGGAATTCAACAGCTACTTGCAATTACTGTATATTACCATCCTTTTTTTGAATTTTATAGTTCATGCTTCCACTACATAGCTCTTTGTTTTCAGTGTTAGGAAAATGTGGCCCACTTCTCAAAAATTAAGGGCTTCTGAGGGCTTCAATTAAATCTGACTTTCTAAAGAGTTTCCTCTACTAAGGGTCACATCCTCTGCTTTTCTTTCTCAGCCTCTCCACAGTGGAGAGTTCTGCTGGGAAAGAACTGTATCACTGGCTGTGATAGTTGTCATGTTACTCTTATAAATATCTCCTCTGTATATTAATCTTCGCATTGAACATTGACAGGGACTCACTGCCTGGGATGGAGGGGCGAGTTCCCCTGTGCCTGGCTTTGCACAGGGCTGTGATGGGGACGTTGCAGAGACTCCTGAAGGCTGCCAGCCAGGGACTTACTGAGGGGCTGGGCTCAGATAAACCTGACATATCCTGAATAAATGCCCTTCAGCCAAGCCTCCTTCTCACACACACAGTGGGTAAGATAAAAGATGGTAAATGGATAAGAGAATGTCTAAATAAGCAGACAAAAATAACAAGTTTAAATTCAGCCAGGGTTCAGATTTCAATCTGAGAGCACAATGCATCGCACTGCATTAAAGGACAAGGGATAGAACAGGTCTCATCTCTTTCTCAAGTGTAGCACACTGGACATGGAGATCAGTCGGCAGCCCCTCTGTGTGTGAGAACAGGGCTGGGCCAGCAGGGCCCTTTAGTGACACAAAACAAGACCCACAACAAGACCCAGAACTGGACTGTTGCCACAGGGACCTGGCACACGTGAAACCTGCCCTCTGGGGATGATGCTGATGGTACCATGAATGAGGAACTTCAGCTGTGTCTGCAGGCAGAAAGCGAGCAGGAATACCTGGCTGTGCCAGAGGCATGGTGCCCAGCCAATGTGATTCCAAAGAGATGGCTTAAAATTGAAGATAAATCAAAGGTCTTGGACCTCAGGAATGGGCTGAATAATACTGCTGCTAAAGGGAACACCACAGAGCTCTGACCAGCAATTCCTTATGCTGTTTCTCCTAACACATTGCTGCTACCATGGCAATCTGTTTAAAGGTGCTGCTGCTTGTCATGCTTTCTCTCTCCTTATTGATTTTGAATGTATTTTGCCTAATGTTTATCTCACTATCCAACTGACCTTTCACTTTTGCTCTTAATCTTAAAACAATCTCGGAATTCAGTTAGTCCTTGATGAGTGGTGTTGGAAAGCCCATGTGTTCATCCTGGTCTGTCTCCTGTCTGTGGCTGTTCATCCTGTTCCATGGGAGCACTGAGGAGTCTTCGGCTGCCAGCCCAGCTGTTTCCTCTTCCCAGCCTGGCAAGGACCAGCAACGCCCATGAGCAGGTTGTCAGAGGTGAAACACAAAGTTTTATGTGCTCTCTGTAAGTGTTAATGAACCTTGTAAAGCAAAACCTCAGTGAAGTATATCGAGCCCCAGCTGTTCTCCCTGGGGAAGATAACCTTGCAGAAATTGCATTGCTATTTGCTGAAAGATTCTTTTATTTCTAAGGCTGGTGTGGATATACAGGAGGTGCTTGCAGAGAGAGATGCTTGCAAGGAATTGCTACCCTTGGAGAACTAGGCTCCTTCCAGCATGGTGATGTTTCCCTTTAAAAAAGCCTTCTTTTCTCTCTCTCCTTTTTTTTTTTCTTTTAAACTCCTATGCCTGGTCACTGCCCTCAGTTCCCCTCCAGTATTCTTTCTGATGTCCAGGAGAGAAACCAAGTTTTATCCAGCCCAGAGAGGCACACTCACAGACACACAGAATGGGTCAGGGTAAAAGGGACCACAGTGGGTCATCTCCCTGCTCAGGCAGAGCCTTCCTGGGGCACACTGCATGAGACTGCAGCCAGATGGTTCTGGAATATCTCCAGTGAGGGAGACTCCGCAACTGCTCTTCCCACAGTCAGGTTTTTGAACCAGTTTGTGAGGCCTTAATGGGCAGAATCAGGTTTCCAGCAGAGCATTTCTGGAGAAACTTGTGGAGTTGCCTTCCCCTGAAATCCCCAGAGGGAGGGACCCTGCAGGGTACGGGTCTGTCCCTGTCCCTGTCCCCATGTCACCTGTGCCCCATACCTGTTCCGGATTGGTTGGTCGGTGTGCCTGGGGCCCAAGGAGAGAGGAGGGTCCCATGACTGGAGGCTGCCTGGGAACTCCAGCCATGCGGCTGGAGGAATAAAATAATCCCTGAACATCTACAAAAATATCACTTCATCTTTCCTTCCAAGTCCATCGCTGTCTTACATATTGTTGTAAGGATTCCCCGCACTACAACAGAAACTCAGAATTTTGTTCCCTTCCTTGTTTGACTGGAGCTGACATAAACACCATAGCTGACATTTTTGAAGTGATCATAGAGAGCACTTGGAGCTGAGCTGAGCTGAAGGGCAAGATAATATCCACTGCAGCAGAGGATGCATTTATCTGCTTCTTTGTCCTAGGACCCGCAAGTCCTAGGACAAAGGCAAAATGAAAATAGAGGAATAGAGTGACACTAAAAGGGAAAATCTCTCTATTTTAAAGTCAACAACTGAAATGTTAAGACTAAGCAGCTTCTCTGAGTTAGTTATTAATAACCTACAAATGACAACGAATTGGCACTGCTAGCCTGGCCAGCTCTCTTGGTGAGTATCTGTTGTGTAAGTTAAGATGGACGTCTTTATTTAAGTTACAGCAAAGAGGCAGGGTTACACTCTTACGAGCTACCCACTAGTTCAACTGTTCAAACAAAAAATTTTCTTGATTCACTCTAATACTTAAGACAACAGTAAGCCCTTTAGTCTTTAGAGGAAAAAGTGCTCCAGCTTTATATCAAATATTTTTGACATCACAAAAGATCTACTATCATCAGTTATTCCTTTATAGTTATGAATTGTCGTTGTTGCAATTTTTACATTGGATATTTCTAGAGAAATAGAAGCTATTTCCTTCTGGTTCTGTTTTGTTTTAGTAAATTGCAAGTTGTGATTTAAGTTTCTGCATTCAGGTTTATTTCTGTCTCCTTGGGATAATATAACCAACAATACCTACTATTGCTTTCATTTTTAAGAGAGGATTGATGAACCAGCTCACCTACATGTCCTGTATGAAATTAAATTAAATATATATTTTAAATACATACTTTGATAGTTCCTTTTTTCTTTCTTTAACAGCAAAAGGATATTATTTAGTACAAGAACCAAAGATAAGAAATCCCAAAGGTGAATTTCTTACTGTACAAATTCCCAGGCAATAAATGAATAAATACCCTTTAACTGAGGATGAATTCTAATCTTCCTTCTGCAGATGAAGTGCTCATGGACTAGTCATGAGACTGAAAAAGGCATCTATGTCCTTCATCTTATGAAAAGCTTATGTAATATCTGGCTGGGGATCACTAGATGGGCTTCAACACATCTTGAATGCATTTGATGGCCCATATGTTTAAAATTTGCTCATGTAGCCATATGTTGAAAACTTACCCAAATGCTGCTACTTCTTATTTTTAGGCTGTATTTAGGTCTTAAGAAAATGACAATCTAATGGTGTGACCCCTGTTACTCCAGACTGTGCCAAACATATTGTAGTCAGTTACTCCACAGTGACCCCAAAAGAAATGGAAAGTGTAGGAGTGAATGTTAGAGAAGCAGAGAGACAAGCCTGGCAAGTCCCCTGGCAGGGACGAAAATGAAGACAAGTATTTGGAAGGCGCTGTGATTATTAATTTTCTCTTTTCTTGGTAATAATGGTGCAAAATTTTTAATTCAGAAAGGAAGGACATTATAACTGATAACCAAACTGTAATAATCGCTCTGTATAAAATGTTGCAAGTCATCAGCATACAACTCTTCATATACACACCACTGTAATTTTACATTCTCATCTTTAGGGCTTGTTCATGCTCTTGCATGAATTAAATTTCATTCTGTAGAAATGATTAGATTATGGACCTCTTTTAAGGTTATTGCCTTCCTTTTGAACAAAGGCGATGTGAGCTGAGACTCAGAAATTATCAGTTCTTACTTCCAAAATGGCATTCACAGGTGAGCCATGCTGGACCAATTGCAAGACAAATAGATAAATAAGTGGTAGGATCTCCCTCCCTTACCTGCATGTGCTTGCAGTGGCTACTGAAGCTGAATGAATAATGCAAAAAAGCATGCCTTTTCTTCTCAATTTCCTGCTCAAGAGTAAAATATATGCTTGCATCAGGTGGGAAATGCCATTTTCCCCATCTCTTTGTGCAAGTACTGAGCAACTTACACTGAAACTGGAAGGCAGCAACCCAAAAGTGTGCAAAGGAAATCACATTATTAACTCAAATATATTAGAATATGAACCATGGCAATGGAAAATGTCTAATCCTTCCATCAGTGCTGAGCTTTTGGTCTAAATGCTAAGTGGAAATGCTGTGTGCAGAATTTAGACTGAACCTGATAGAGGGATTACCTATCTGATATGGCAAAGAGAAATAACCATTGTTATTAATGTTAACAGTTAGAAAAACTTTCTGGAGGGAGATTTAAAATCTCATGCTTCTGAATCTAAATCAGTATTTGTCCAGGTCTGGGGCAAGCAAACATAGAATCACAGAACAGTTTGGGGGGGAAAGGACCTTAAAGCTTATTTAATTCCAACACCCTGCCATGGGCAGGGACACTTTCCACTACCCCAGGTTGCTCCAAGCCCTGTCCAACCTGAACACTTCCATGATGGGCTACAGCCACAGCTTCTCTGGGCAACCTGTGCCAGGGTCTCCCCACCCTCAAAGGGAAGAATTCCTTTCTAATCTCTAATCTAACACTGCCCTCTGCCACTGTGAAGCCATTAGTCCTTGCCCTGTCTCTCCAGGCCCTTGACAAATATAGCACAGACATAGCACTCAGCTGGCTGATGGCTTTGGTTCAAGTGGGACATCACCTGCAACGCTGATTAAAGGAGGTTTAATACAGCAATCAGTAAATAGCTGAGTGTACTGTGCTCTCTGCGCCCTCACCAACATCAGAGAGCCAACACTCTTTGTTTTTTGTGTCTGTCTGACCAAAGCAGTCTGAAGGTAATTTTTCAGGAGTGAGTTAGAGCCACCACAGCACAATTAGCACACTGCCTCAACATACCAAGGCCTCCAATGTATTAAATATTTTGCAGTTTTTCTGCGGGAAACAGAATTAAACAGAATTAAAATACAATTTTTTGATGCCTAGGCACATTTCAAACACATGCCATCAGACTGATACATCTGAGCAAACAGAGAAAATTCATTTATAGAGCTGTTAGCAGAAATGTTTGGAAAACATAAAACACACTTTATCCACTATTTGCTATAGCAGATAGCAGAGCGAAGCTCTACATGTTCTCCGCTGTTCTCGGCTTTGTCCTGGTCACCTCCCATGGTTCCCTGGGTTTGGCCGGCCCAGGATCTGACTGCCCAATTCTGGCAAAATTGGGAAGAAATTTACTTTTAAATTTACTTTTAAATTCATAATTTATTATATCTTTAGGCAATCCTAGGAGGCTTTGGGGGCTCTTCTGGGGTTAGCTTCAAAAAGCCCAGAATCAAATTATGTTCCATTTAACTCCATTAATATCAGTCAAATTATTTAAAGGACAGGTTTTGTTGTTGGCTTAGATTTTTATGCTGGACAAAACACTATTCAAAAATCTCTAATAAAGAAAAAAATTATTTCACCTCCTGCTGTTAAGTGGATGTCTGTCATTTGAAGATCCATCCCATGATTAAACTCTGGCAAATGACGGAGCAGGGCAATCCAAGGGTCACCAATCAACATGTCCAACAACCTAAACTCAAAGAGCTATAGATCTGCATGTACCTTTGGAAATGAGGGCTCTGATTTTAAGGGCAGAGCAAAAGCAAGAAGGGGCTGGGAGCTGGAGGTGAGAGAGGAACTCTCCTTCCTCCTTGCTCTTGTGATGCATGGACTGGCTGGGTGCATGGTAATTTGGCTGAGAATTTGCTCTATTGACCTGAAGACAATTTTTTTCTCCATCTCAAACTTGAGGGAAAACCCCCAGTGAGAGAAGTTGTGGCGGGTATTTTATAATGGAATAAAGGTGTGTGTGTGTGTGTGTGTGTGTGTGTGTGTGTGTGTGTGTGTGTGTGTGTTAGGCAGCCCTGAAAACCCTTCTGGCCTCATGCAGAGTCTGAGTTGAGAACACTGACACCCCCCCACACACACACACACCCCGAGACGAGCTTTGATTTTATACCTTGGAGAGGAACCCCATAGTGTAGCAGGAGCTCAGCTGCATCCAGAAGATATTTTGCCACAACTTATTGCTGTGGGGGCACCTCATGTGGGGGGAGCTCTGCAGGTCCTTCCTGCTCATGTGTCTGAGGTTTGTTTGGGCTCTGGGAGCTCTTCCCATCATACATTTCCCTGTCTGGTCCCTGGAAAGTAAAGTCCTTTCATGTCTCTGGCTCAGTTTACTCAGCCACAGGACTATCTAATACCTCTTTGATAAAGTTAATGCAGCATCAGGAGGAGCTTCCCAGTGCCCTGGGATGAGTGGTGCCACCCAAGTGCCAAGTACTTTTATAATAAAGCACTTAATAGCTAAGTGTGCCTCTAAGAGAAGAAAATCCATGAGGAGCTCTGCAGTGGAGAGGGCACTTGGTTTTGTATTGCTGTCAGTGCTCAGTGAATACCCAGGAGAACTGTTTGAAATGAATGTGCTATCTTCCAGGGAGATCAGAGTACTTCCAGAGGGATTTTTCTCAGAAACCTGTGAAGCTTCTGATCCTATAGCTTTTGATAGCATATAGCTTTCTCTATTTCTGCCATAATCATTCATTAGGTTTTGTCAAATTGTTCCAATTGCTACTATAGTAACTCTAATGAAATCTTGCTCCCTAAATAGCCACGCCAATTTTATCAGGTCAGAACATGCCCTTTCCAACTAATTTGTTGCCTTTTAACTCTACTTTTTTTGTCTGAGAGTTTGTAGTGAGAAGGAGCCCAAAATTATAAACCCAAATATTTTTTTTCTCTTTTCAGCTTAAACCAAATGTTTGGTTTTTTGTTTGCTTTTTTTTGTTTTTTTTTTTAATCAGGTGTGCATTCCACTAATGTGTGTGGAAAAACAAACCCTCTAGAGAAGCAAGCCAAAGCCTGTCTCTTGTTCTTGTGATAGTGTTGCTGGCTGACCTGAGGATTTGGAGCAAGACAATGAAAATTCACCATTATTACAATCCAGCACGTGTAAGATTTTTTCTAATGCCCTATAAATCCAGGGAGAGGGTGTGGTGTGTATTTTATGATAAAATCTCTACTATTTCACTGCAGTGAGATCTGATCCAGCTTGAATTCAAGACCCCAGCAAAGCAGTCTATATTATATTTGCAGCACCCCGAGGCACTTAGTAACCCCTTTCACATGGAAATCCAGGACAGAATTTTGCAGTACCTTTGCTGGAGTGTGAACAGGTCTATAATTGAATAGTAAATGTCCTTTTTGCAGCTTTCCTTCTGGAATTATGTCTCCTGTGCAAAAGCAAGATTTTCTTCCAGTTTATGCTAGTGAATGAACTCTTTATGTTGTTTAATTTAAAATAATTTGTTTAACTTTGTGGGTTGGAAGGAATAAGATGAAAAGATGAGTGGCACACTGCCCCGAGTTTCAGCTGCAGCCAAACAGCATCAATAGATATTCCCCAGCTGGACAGAGATGAAATTATTCTCTTTGGCTGGACAAAGAGTTTTTTTGCGAAACGAATGACTGAAGCCATACCTATAAATGACAACATCCTAGTAATAAAACCAACATATTTCACATGTTTTGAACAGAAAGCAGGGAAATGTGGAATGAATTCAGCAGATGAAATAGTCTGTCTGATGTGTATTAAGGTACTTTGAAAGGGTATGGTGAAACTTCCATTATATCTTCCTACATTTTACATGAGCAGACACCTTCCTCTTGCTTAGCTTGTATATGTTTATTCATAAAAGGAAATGAAAAAACTTTTTCCTTGCTATTGGAGAAAAATGGCCAAACACCTTCTAAGACAGCGCCTATGTCACCAAATCAGAAAACTGCCTAATAAGCATAATGTCATGAAGTCTGGGCTAAAGTACTGTTTTCATTTTGCTTGCAGTCCCTCATCAATCTCAGCACTGGAATTTCACTAGGGATAGAATTTTTGAAGCTATTCAAAGACTGGAATGGAGGCAAGTTTTGCTAATACAGCAGGCAAGTTTCATGTACACCAGGCAAGTTTCATGCTTCATGTTTTCCCCTGTTGCTCATGTGCTCTGCTGCCCTGTATGCCCTGTTCCCACAGCTTTGGTGGTACATTATGCTCATTGTATGCCCCCTGACCCCTGTGCTAGCAGGAGGCTCAGCACAATCATTTGGGAGTGGTGGTTCAGGCTGGATATTAGGAAAAATTTCTACACTGAAAGACTGATTAAATATTGGAACAAGCTCCCGAGGAAAATGGAGGAGTCACCATTCCTACAAGTGTTCAAACAATGAGTAGAGATGGCAATTTGTGATATGGTTTAGTGGGCAAAGTGGTATTTGATCAAAGGTTGAACTTGATGATCTTGGAGGTCCTTTCCAATCTTAATGATTCTATGATTCAACTTCCTAGAGGATGGCATAACACAAATGTCATTGCCATCCTCCGCAGAATCTTGCCCTGTGCTCTCAAAGAGGCATGAGGAATTTGGGAGGCAGGAGCAACACTCACTTTGTAATGGTAAAATATGATCAGAATGCAGCAGGACTCAATAATAGAAGTAAATTTGGGTTGGAGAAGCAAGGGGATGCTGGTAACCTGATGAGAATGAGGAGTCTCTTGCTTGACAGCAAAAACCCCCCAGCTTGATAACCTTGATGAAGCTGCCCTTGGTAGAACACTCACTTGCCTGCAGCTGTTTTTAATTTCTTCCACTCTCTGCTGAGATTCCCACCCACCCACGCCTCCTGTATTTAACCAGCACACAGAACTTTCTGGACATCAAGATTTGTATTGCTCTGGGGACGCACCATGTACATACCATCCAGCCAAAGTCTGCCTCTACTGGAAGTGGTGTGTTTGTAGGAAAATGGTGCAGGTGAACATCTGTATTTTGTAGAAGTCCACAGCTTAAGAATTGCCAAAACCATGATTATTTTACATTGCAGACTGGTAGCAACCCATCAAATGAAAGGGGAAGGCTGGAGGCAGGGATGCTCAGATTTCTCTGTGAGAGCAGATGCAGAGAGAAAGGTCTGCAGGGCAAAGTCAGGAGGATCATGTGTGAAATCAAAGCAGGGTCTGATTAAAGTGGGAATATTTTGATGCTGGGGGGGATGTAAGTACAGGAGATAATAAAAAGCCAAAAAAGATCTCCATAAGAAATGTACAGATTCAAATGGTGATAGTTTAGTGACTGGAAAACATGATCTGCGATGAAAGACAAGAATCTGATTTCCACCCCAGGAGGCTGGCAGTGCCACAATGATTGGCATGGTTAAGCCAGACTTTGAAATTCTTCTCAGAAAAACACACTGCCCTAAATTCTTTTTCTCTATTCATGTGTTCATTTAGAAATTTCTTCACTAAATATTTTATAATAATCTCATATTACCTCAGAATCTTACAGAAATGTGCTGGTACTCAGGAACTTTTCTTCCCTGTGTTACAGAATTTTTATTCCCTTTGTAAGTTTCCTGAGGTTATTATACATTTTATAAGCTGCTCTTGCTGACTACATCATCTAAAATCTCTGCAGTTAGCAGATGCTGCTCTGCTGTAGTTTCTGCTGGTATTGACAACCAACCTGCTCACATCACTTACATAACTAATCTCATGAAATAACTCAATGTCACTCTCTAGAGCACATAAAAAACCCCAAACAAAAAACTCTCATCTAAAATGTAACATCAATCACAGAGAACAGTTATACATTAAATTTTAGCTATGAGGAAAGAAAAAGCCGAAACCTCTCAATTGCACTCTGAAAATCTTTTTAGTTGTGAGTTTTCACAAAATGCTGTCTAATTCAATGCATTCATGATACTAAATTACCATATACCAGTAACTCTTCTGTTACCCACAGCCATTAAATCTTCCTCAGCCAATGCCCACCTCCTCTGGGAAGAAGGTGATAGCATTTCTTCCTCTCCAATCCAGAAAGCAATAACTTCTTCTTCCCAGTATTTTGGTATTTTCTGAGAAAGGCACTACAGAGGAATTTAGACAACTCCAGTAGTGAATATTAATTGAAAATAAATGTTTTGCTGGCTAAAAGAATTCCCTTGATATTTTCCCTTTGCCAAAACACACTTGCATTTCTAGTCTTATTTAACTACAATTTTTCCCACATCTGTTCCAAGAAATTCAAGATTCATATTCTGGAAACTGTGTTTCTGGTGATAACTTTTGAAACTAGGAATATTTTACCAGAAAGGAGGGCTCTCCCCTGTACACCCTCTGTATCTCCAGGAATCCTTTGGGATATAAAAGCTGTCTAGGGGCAAGATTCTCATCATCAGGATTTCAATGAACTTGTGTTCAGCTTCTTTTTTTCTTCTTAAGTGTCAGCAGCCGAGCACAGATGTCTGGATTGGCAACAATTCTGAACCCAATTAACCCAGTTAATGGCACTACAGCCTTTGTGAAGTGATGGATTATTGCTAACAGACAAGGCGCAGCCACTCACCCCTGTCGCATGCTCTTGTGTCACTGAGAAAGTAAGTGGAGGAAGGAGCCACCAGGTGATTAGCTGTTATAACATTGTTAATTAAGCATCAATAGGAAGTTTGCCATAAAAATAGAACTAATCTTCATCTGTTTCTCTATCCCGTATTTGGCACTATGTTCCTATATTGCATAAAATAGTCTCAGTCCAGTATCTGGACAGCAACTTCAGAAGGAGACGTGAACATGAAGCAAGATGAGAGATTCAGGAGGCATAACCCTGCCATGGGGCATTCACTGAAGGGAAGGTGTGGCAAATTCAAATCAAACAGCTCCAAAATTTCACTGGGTCACCCATTTCTGCATCCCTGTGATGGTGGGTCTTGTGGATATTAGACCAGGACAGCAAGCTGGAGCAGCCAGGAGTTGTAACCTGTCTCGACTAGACAACTTGAGGTGTGCTGATTTGCAAGATTACACCTACAACCTGCTATTGCAAAGCAGTGAATGGTATCTCAGCTTCACAAGGACTAGATAAAGTATGGGAAAGCAAATAGCTGATTTTTTAGATAGGTCTTCCTGCAATCTCCTCTGTCTCTTCTGTCTGGTTAACAACAGCTGCAGCTTACGTGTTACTGATGGATCCCTGCTGTTTCACACAAGTGGTTCATATAATTTTCCCCAAATTAACCAGCTCAGGACTCCTGCCACCCTATTCACTAGTTCAATTTCCCCCTGGAATTAAACTTCTTTTTTTCTGTGCTGTACCATGCTGTGCATGTACCATTTTGCTGAGGGTTAACCTGAGCAGTGGAGTGCTGTGGGAAATGCCATAGTTAGGGAGCAACAGCAGATAGAAATGCTAAAGCTGTGTTTCAGAGAAGATTTTAAGAAAACTACAGATAATATCCTGGCCTGTGTTATCCATTCAGATAAAATTGAGTGTAATTCTACCCATATCGCTACACCACTAAATGTATTTAAAGGAAGAGATTTATTTCCCCTCCTATTATCCTTCTTTTCTCCTTTCCTCTTGCAGTCCATGCTACTTAGAAGTTCAGAAATGAATAGTTTTGCAAGAAACTTCTGCTCTCCCCCTCATCTCTGGGAAATTTCTGAGGTAATGTTCATGTATTTCATTCAATGCTTCCTTCCCTCTACTATTATGATTCAGGACTCCAGGGATGTTTTGTAGGCAGGCTTTAAAGGTTACTCCCTTTACTGCCTTAATACCTCTTACTCTAAGGTTATTCTGCCATTTTTTCTCTTAGAAGTCTTCAATTTTTGCTTTAAATGATCAATGTTTCTTCCAGCTCTTTTGAAGAGACCTCATTGTTTTGCCCTGCTTTTCCAGCTCACTGTGTTACCACATCCCATTCTGATCACAACTAACTACAGCAACCACTATCAATTCTTTACATATTCTGCTAATTTACAACCAGCAATGAGTGTTGGTCATGGTCAAGTACATCTTTCTGCATCTTCATCAAAATTCAGACTTGACCTTATTCTTGGTATTTTGAATAAATTTTTTTTGAATAACTGAAAAATTGAGCCTTGCCAGGACAATAATGCTCATTATGTAAATTCTAATCCAGAACAGGCAGCATCATTTGGATTTTGAGTTGACAATTTTCTCTGATTCTCTGCCTTCGGGACAGCATGACCCACCACCTCCTGCTAAGCTGAGATCTCTGTATCACTTATCCCTGTGAAAAGGGCAGAATGTAATAAATGTCATATTTGAATTCATGATTTGTTGCTTAGTTACATATGTCATGAAGCAAAAGCAGTAATATTGTATCATTTATGTAAATAACTGACCTTCCAAATTTTAAAGCTTGAACACTGACTATTCATGCCATGTTTACATGAGTTATTATCTACAGGGGAGAATGTCAAGAATAAATTCAACATCTCTTGAATGTTTTTAAGTAAATAAATTCGTAAGTCTGAGTACTTGGCTGTGTTTTACGATTAAATCTCTTAAGTGTGGCTGTGCATAGGGTAACTCTTGGCTCGAAATTTTCTCACTATGGAAATTGTGAGAATCAATCTGTGATGGACAGATTCTGCTCTCTAAATTCTGCATATTAGAGTCCGAGTCTGTACAGGGACAAAGTGGGCTTTAGGAAAGGAGAGAATTAACTATTAGAGCAAAATACCTTCAGTTCCTCAGGGAACAGTGGAAATGCATTTCCCCTTGTACCCAGGACAATAGGAGAGGCTTTTCTCCAGAACAGCATATACCTGGGAAGCTGAAAAGAAATGCCTTCACCATGACAAATGTACAGCAGCACTTAAAAAGTACTGTCTCCTGAAATAAGGAGATTTGCAGAATGAAGAGCAAATGCATTTTCTCATTTCTTTGGATGAAAAGGTACTAAGATTTTCAATTGAATGTGATAAATTCTTCTTTTTAGGAAATAATCTATACACTGAAAAGACTTATCAATTCCCCTAAAATGTACACTTTCCCATAATATGCCAATAGGCAGTCCATTCTGAGCAGTCATCAGAGACAGCTGAGCTGCTCTTTTATGCCCATTTTTGCACACAGTCTTGCTGTAGTCCAAGAGTATGATGCAACATTTAATGAAGTTTATAAGAACATTTCAATAGAGTCTGAATCAGGCCTTTAAACACTAAATATAGTCTCTAAGTGCAGCTCTGTGCAACTTCCCATTTATTTTTATTAATTTTAATCTTGTTCTGTCTTGCATACTAGGAAAGGATTTACACTAATCTGACAAGTACTGAATGATTTGATTTAAATTGCTGGCTACTGCTTTAATGTCTGGAAAGAAGACAAACCCTGTCAGAGAATTAAAAGACTGGAATTTATCAAAGTCCCAACATTTTTCTTGTGATTTTAGTCAGTTTACAAAGGCAAGTACCCTTCTACGTCTTCATACATATGTTAGAACAGTGCAAAGGCCTTCCTTCCTCAGAAATTCCATTCTGAGCTGTGTCATTGAAGAGAATCGTTTTTCTTTCTTTCTTTCTTTCTTTCTTTCTTTCTTTCTTTCTTTCTTTTTCTTTCTTTCTTTCTCTCTTTCTCTCTTTCTCTCTTTCTCTCTTTCTCTCTTTCTCTCTTTCTTTCTCTCTCTCTTTCTCTCTCTCTTTCTCTATTTCTTTCTCTCTTTCTCTCTTTCTTTCTCCTTTCCTTTTTTTTCCTTTCCTTTTTCCTTTCCTTTATCCTTTCCTTTCCTTTTCCTTCCTTCTTTCTTTCTTTCTTTTTCTTTCTTCTCTAATGTTCAAAAACAAGTAGATGGGACACTTTGCAGTATGATTGAGTGGACATGGGAGTGTTTGGTCAAAGGTTGGACTTGATGATCATGGAGGTCTTCTCCAACCTTAATGATTCTGTTATTTATCTTATTACAGGATGCTGCCTCGAGCATTTTTGTGCATGAACTGGACTATGTTTTTTCAGCCAAACATCATTTGAACGAAGAGTCATGCAACAAAACTGAGAATAGGGGTGGATAAAGCAATAGTTTTTAGGGAATTTTACATGGCCTTGCAGTGCAGCCTGCAAGCCCCATGAGAGCAGCTCTGCTCATTCATCTGGAATTCACATGGAGGCCTGAAGTAACATCAGGGTTTTCCAACAACTGACACCTGACTTGCCCAAAGAGCTGAGTCATTTGACAATAATAATCAGACTTCATATTGATTTCAGGACTCTGTCACAGGGATGTAAACAACCTGGGAGCTGATTGGAACTGATGAGCTCCACCAGGACTGAGCAACAAGGAAATATACCTTACCTGCCAAAATACACCTTTGCAGAGTTTCTGAGCTGACATCATTCAGTATGATGAAAGATAAACTTGTGAGGGGAAACAGCTGCCCTCAAAGACCCAAAGAGTCTGGGACTGCTCTGCACAGCAGACCTTGAGCATGATCCATAGCTGGGTTGGAAGGGAACTGGAGAAAGGAGATGGACTCCCTCTGGCCTTGTGGAGCAGAGAGTGAAGGAAAGGAGGGCTTGCCCTTTGACAGCAGAGGTAAGAAGCACAAACACCTTTTGGACACCATAACCAAAGTGGAGAGATCTGTTCCAAGATACCTGTTCCCTCCCTGTCCATCTGAGGGATATTACTCAAGGTTTGAATCAAAGAGGTTTCACTACACGTGACAGATTTCAGCCTCAAGCTTAGAGCAAAGACATGGAGATGCAAGTTTACTGGACAGTTTGAATATATTTTCTTGGCCCATGTGTTTTTCCTTGGTGACAGGAATACAGTACAGTATCAGGTGTTTTGAAGAAGCTGTGGACCCGTTTGGAAGTATAACATATAGAAACCATCTGTAAGTGACTTAGGCTTTAGCTTCAGTATCCTCAAAAGCTGTGAATTATCACTTTTTTACTGCACTTCAAGGGTCAGAACTCTATCTCCTTGTTAAGAAAAAAATTATCTTCTATGTCTCACCAGTGAGATTTTCCATTTCTGACTCCATTCTCTTTGATCTTGTAATGAACATCTGTTCCTTTGTCTCATTTTCCCCCTTTGCTGTTCTCCCTCTTCCAGCGCTTTATTACCAGAAACTAAATTTGTGAAGTGTATTTAAATGCTTAAGCCTTTTTTAAAAATATGACTTTTTTCCCTCCACTGTGATTAGGATATAGGCCTAAGTGATTAATCTGTCTTCTTGAATAATGACAAAAAGATTGCATCAGCATGAGAGGATCTAACCTTTGAAAAATTCCCCCAGGTGCATCCATTTCTGCTGGGGATTTCACTGCCAGTCAGAGCAGTGAATAAAAAAAGGAAAACCAGTAACACTGCCAGAAGTTTTTGCCACATACAAGTCAGCAAATCAGTTAGAGGCTGTCAAATGTAATGTATGGCATTATTAATATGAAGAATTTCAGATCAAAATGGGGCTTACTGTCCCAGCAACTGGGTCATGTGGAAGCGGCTGAGGAAACAGGGAGTATTCAAGTGGAATATTTAGAGGAGAGCGCTTGGGCAGACTTTGCAAAGTCATTAATCTCAGTATTTCAGGAGGATGAGAAAGTGAAAGATAGGAGAGAGATATTCTAGCTGTAATGCTGGGTGTGTTACAGCATTTGGCCTCTGAGCTCTTCAGGATGTGGGAAGCCTTTCCCTTCTGGTGGCCAGTGGGGGCTGCAGGTGCCTGGACAATGCAGAGGAACAGGGTAGGTAGGAGCCTACCCAATTTCCCATCAAGTCATCTTGGCTGCCTGCAGTGCCAAGGCAAGGACATTATGAAAGACAATTTTCTCAGCCTTGCCCCCAGTACTTTTTCTCCTCTTTTTTAAAATGTCACACTCTGAAAACATGGGCTTAAACCATGCAGGAATTTGCAGTGCCTGGTAAGAATTCATTATGTTGTCATGATCATTTCATAAAGCCACAGACTGTGTATTTGTTTAAATATTTGTGTTGTTTGTTTCATATAAACACTCCCAACTCTTACTATCTAAACACTCTGTGTAAATTCAACTCTCATCTAGTGGGACAGCGCTCTAATACAACTGCTTGGAAAGCTGGCAGCTTAGAGAAATATTCATAAGACATCCTGAGCCTAAAAATGGCTTGATAACCTATGGAAGTTCTTCAGCAGATTCTGTTGAGTGCGAAATTTGTTTGACAAATCCCTTCTGACTTATTGTATGTGAATTATCTACCAAAAAAAGCTGCTTTTTAAAGCATTGGTTAGCTTGAAATAATTTCTCAAATCTGCATATTTTTTCTGGTGACTGTTTCATATCAAGATATTCCTTTGAGTGCAGAAGGGATGTGCTCCTGGTAGCCCTTCATTCCTTGACTGACCATAACCCTTGGAAGCCAACTTCTGCTGCCTAAGTTTGGCTTCAGAAATGTCTTTGCATAAATGTTTCCAAGTTTCCTGTGGCTGTCCCTGGTACTCTGGGCACCCCAGGACAGATCCATCCAGGGTGATGGATCCAAGGACCTGGATCCATCCCCCTGGCCCAACTATGGCACTGTGAGTGGGTAGGGAGCCGCAAGTCCTCACAGTGGTGAGGCTGAGAAGGAAAAATGCAAAACTTGGCAATGGTTTTGCTTATATAAGCTCATCATCAGGTCTGTGTGATAATTTTAAAGCAAAATTGATTCTTATCCTGCTGTGTTAGAAGTTTTAATTTAATTTAATTTTCTTACATTAAGGGCAGCTAACATACAAAAAATAATGGTTCAGGTAAGGTTAGCTGCTTCATTGTGACTTTTGCAAGGAGCAGTATTGCTGCCCCACTGTAGAGGAGTGAAGGACAGTTTACAAAGTGATTAACAACATAAATCTCCACTCCTTTTTACCTCTAGTAGCTGTTTATGACAGCAATACCAGTAGGTATTAGGTTTTAGTTGGCCATCAGGTTGTGGTGTTTTTTGTTTTTTTTTTTTTGTTGGTTGGTTGGTTGGTTTTGGTTTTGTTTGTTTGTTTGGGTTTTGTTTGTTTGTTTTTTGTTGTTGTTGTTGGTTTTCTTTTATGGACCAGATTTTATTTCTGTAACTGTATCCCTGCCCCAGCAGTATTAACTGGTCAGCCACAACTTTTATTTTCTCTCATTATGAACAGGAATGTCTGTGATAAAATGCCCATCTAGAAAAACTCTTTAGTATCAAGATCTTTAGTACCAAGATATGAATTCATCCCATGAACACTGTGACCTTTCCCTTTCCTTTGTTTTCCCTCTGTCCTTTTTGCCATTGTGTCTCTGACCATTCTCTATAATTGAGCTATGACATAAGAGATTTCTCTTTCCAAGCAAAGTGAGATGAAGTGTTCCTCCCTAGAGTCCAGGGAATCGTTACTTTAATATTTTGTGTTTGATACAGATAATCTCTCAGCAACAAAAGGGCACTGCTACGAGCTGCATGTGTCCTGAACCACCTTCTTTAACCCTCTTATTGTGAAGGATCATTTGTAAGACAACAGGAAAAGCCCATTTTCCTGGCGGAAGGTTCCCCTGCTCTCTAATTGGTGATTTTTTTCCCCCCATTATATGTCATGAGCTGTTCATCAGCTCCTGCCTGAATGCCAAGTGATTTTGAAATGTCTCAGCAATCCACAGGCAGCATTGCCCTTGTACCAGGGGAAATCAGAGAGTATTTACTTCCTCGGATACTTTCCCTCATAATGTGATCGTGCAGCTTTTCAACAAGGATTTAAAATACTTGTTGACACAGCAAGGAAGGTCTGTTCTGCTTTTCATCCTGGTGATGCTTAGTGTCTTTAGGGGCTGCTGTATTCCTCAAGAGTCTAAACTTTCAAAATTTTAAAGCTCTTTGTGCTAATAATATTTGTCTTATAACGCTATATTTAACAAGGTAAGAGTGAAGTGCAACTGGGAAAGGTGGTACCTGGAAGATTGCTTCTGCTTTGCACAGCAAAATACCGAGTGTTCTTCATGCTGTAAGACCACTTAACTAAAATTTGAAGTGGCATATTGCATTAGATTTTCTCAAGATAAAAACTGTACAGTGTGCTTTTTGTGATGTCTTTATTTCAGTAGCATCAGAGCATCAAAATAGTACTGCCTGCTGATCATCCGATAAAAATTATCCAGCATGCCTTGAGACAATATTGAGTGCATAAAAATGTTCCTATTTTCAGTAAATCCTGCCAGTGATGGAGACACTAATTTGGTTACTTTAAATCTTGTTTGATTACAGAAAGTCTTTGGCAGCAGACCTGCAAGAACTAATGCAATATGAGGGAGGAGACTCACTCACAGTATTTTTAGTTAAAACCAATGGGGATCAAGATTTTATCCTTCAAAGCATGATGCACCATATATCATGTGTGGCTGTGATGTGGGACTGAACTCACCTTGGGTTTGGTGACAAAATTATCTGGATGATGTATGAACACAGTGGGCCAGCTCAGGGCTGTGTGCTCGCACTTGGAGGGGAGAAATGAGACTGCACAAGGACCTCAGAACCACCTTGACTGCATATTTTTTTTACAAGGACATGCAGTGATAGGACAAGGGGGAATGGCTTCAAACTGACTGAGGAGAGATTTAAGTTAGATATGGGGAAGAGTTTCTTCCCTGTGAGGGTGGGGAGGCCCTGGCACAGGTTGCCCAGAGAAGCTGTGGCTACCCTATCATGGAAGTGTTCAAGGCCAGGTTGGATGGGGCTTGGAGCAACCTGGGATAGTGGAAGTTGTCCCTGTCCATGGCAGGGGGGATTGGAACTGGATGAGCTCAATGATTATATGATTTTCTAAGAAAAAATATTGCCTGAAGCCCATGGTCTGGGATGAGTTTAGAATATATCTGTTTTCTCACCTCACAGGCTGCTAAGTGTGGCTGAAGAGACGTGGATATCCTTTGTCTCCCTCTTTCTCCCCTCGTTGCTGTGGAAGATTTATAAAAAAGTTTTGCCCAGAAATGACTAAACAGCAATGGCCCATCCATCTGCCTCACGAATCCCAGATTGAAAGAACTGACTTGCCCCATCCTGTTTTGCTACAGTGATGCACAGAGTGAGATGCTAGACTGCACATTTGCCTTGTGACTGCTAAGATCAGTGTTAAAAAAGGAGGATTTAAAACTGGGGTTGCTTGAACCTGGAGTTGATATTGAATTCACGGCTGGAGCCATGGCTGGAAAGATCTATGGTGTTATCTTTATGTATGTAGAGGATAATGCTTAGAAAGTACAGGAGTGCTGTTTTTTTAAAGGCTCTCTGGAAATTATCACCAAGATGACCAATATGGAAAAATTAAGGCTTTTGCAGCTGATCATACTCTACAGCAAGAAATAGAGAAAAGTTGTTTTCACTTTGAAGGTGCAATACCACACTGGGTAACTGGCCCTCTGCACATGGTGCTGAGGTCTGAATCCACAGCCATGGCATTACCCACAGCTGCAACTGGTGATGAGCATCCTGTTTGTCAGAAGAAGAGACAAATTGCAGGATTTTTTCAAATCCTTCCAATATATCTGTGAGCATGAATGACACTGTTGTTATCTCACTGGGTGTTAGAAGCGCTACCTTTTTTATATCTTTTGTTTTTCAGCTGTATCTCTTCATTTGAGCAGAGAAGTATTTCTCATGCATCACTGTGCAGAGATAAACCCACTGTTTCTTGTGTTTGTGTGCATCTGAGAGGTACCAGTTTTGCTGGGAGCCTTTGTAATATATGATTTCTTTCTCTGATGAGGTACCTATCTAAAATCTGAATTAAAATATGCCATGCAGGCAATGAACAAAGGAGAGAACAGACTGGAAGCTCCTTCTTGGAGGCAATACTTCAAGTATTGGAAAGCGAGAAGAAATTGCATCTGCAGTGGCGGGACCCCTGACCTAATGTTGTTTGGGGAAGAGCAGGGCAGACACAGCGAGCAGGGCAGGGAGTGGGCAGCTCCAATGCACAAGCTTGTTTACTACCGGCTGTGTAGTCACCCCCAATGACAAAATGGCAGGATTAAAAGAGGAAGCTGAATTAACACCAAATCAAAATTAGCAGGCCGAGAATTAATCAAGGAAGGAAACTCTCTGGATTGACTACAGTGAGCATAAATTCCATGTAAATGGCATTACTGAAACCAGGTGAGATGAGTATGACTGGAATGCTGAAGTCATTTTTTTAATGATTTATTTAGCAAGGTCTGACTGGGCCAAAGGGGAGGGGTAGTGGCACTACCAAAGACGTTGCTCCTTGTTGGAGCTAGTGATAGCTGAGAAGCAAGTGACCTTTAGGCACTAGGGGTTAAAATATGAGAAGTACAGTACTGGGTACCTGCTACCAACCCCAAATCACACCCTCCGAATAATCACAAGTGGCTCCGTTTCCCATCCCCTACAGCACAGCCCCTGCCATGCTACAATCACATACCGGCCAGTAAAAATTAGAGCCTGCCAGTTTTCTAAGTGTTGAATCCCAAGAAAAAGCAGTATTTAGACGTTAACAGACCTGAGGAGTACAATCACAAACTAAAATACAGCACTGTAGCAGTGACCGCTACTGACCACAGCCCTGACCAGCTCCAGCGGTGTGCAGGACGGGGCAGCAGCCGGAGGCACTCGGCTTCCAAGCTGCTCCTCTGGAGCCTCTGCTCGGCCCAGGGGAGCGAAGGCTCCGGGCGCTGTGGCTGTCAGCAGCCCTCCATGAGGGGAAAGATCCAAAGTAGCGAGGAGGCCTGGACAGGGGAGCGGCCCAGCGAGGGGACAACAGGAGGAGTAGGAGGGAGGGACGCTGGGGCGAAGGACACGGACCGGGCCCAAAGGCCTCGGCGGGTGCAGAGGGGTCACATGTCCCAGGGGGGCGTCGAAGTTTAGGGGATTTCCAAAGGCGAGGTATCCGAGGGGGACTGACAGGGACCACAAGGGCAATCAGGGAGGGCTCAGGTGATGGGCACAGAACTGTCTAAACCTCCGGGAAGGGTTTGGGTGATTGACAGAGAAGATGCCAGAACAAGGGGAGGGAAATAACCATAAAGGGAGCATCGGGGGAGCGGCTTGGATTTGGGATAGACCAACTGGGAATAGGAATGGGGGAAATTGGGACAAACCATTGGGATATAAAGAACATATAGAAATATACCACTACAGTAGCACTAGCTGAATGAACATCATTGTGGTCTTGCCATTTCCAGGCTGGGTCCCGTGTATTTATGGGTACAAATCCCACAGCACATGTGTGTGTGCAGGTATCTGCAGAGCACCCCCCCACACACACAGTGCACAGGCACAGCTAGGGTCAAGAACCCAGAAAGGACTTAAAAAAAATCAGTGTGAAGGAATTCAAACCTTTCCAATTCATGTTCCTTTGATTTCAAACCTATAAGCAGACACCAGGGAATTAATAATTACGTGTTCAGAGACCGAAGGATAGGTCAATTTAAGAATAAAGAGGTTGATTTTTCAGCAAAAGCTATCAACAGAATCTCATTTAATTAAATTCAAACATTTCATTTTATTAGAGGTAGATTTGCTATGGTACATATCTTTGGTTATCCCCATAAAGGGACATTAAGGGCATTTGGCCATTAACTTTGCAAGGGAGGGGGAAATGGAAAATACAGCACAACGATGTCCTCTTGAAATTCTTATAAATCTGAAATGTTATATTTATAGATTCCAGAAAGATTAGCTATCTCTACAGCAACAAGGAATGCCCACTATTACAACTAAAGGATACAAACACTTGGAAAAGGGTTCATGCAAGTGCTTTGGTTTTAAGTTAAATGCCAGAAGATCAGATGGGGGGAGTATGGGGCAGTACTGGGTCTGGGTGTCCTGCTGTGAGTCACTGACATCTGGACAAAGATGTATAAAGAAGAGAAATCCTGGATTAGATCTGATATGTATATATATAGAAAGGTTATATAGATACCTATATAAAGTATACACACCCACACAAATTCGAATATATTTGGTGGTGGTGCTACTGCTGTGCTTTTCTGCCCAGCGCCACTTCCCCATGTCCCACTGGTCCCTGGGCAAGCTGGGGGGTCACTGCAGCCCTCACCTTCAGCTTGGCCCTCCGTGGCACTCACAGTCCTCTGTGGCTGAGCACTGGGGAATGTTGTCATTCACCAAAAATTGCATTTTTGTGTGAAATTTATTTCAGCTGTTCGTTCTTGTTGTCCTTGTTTTCATTAATGAGGACACAGACACAAGTCGTGCACCATTACTTACTGTGCTGAATCAAATGTGAAATGGTAACTTGGGAAGATAAAAGGCTTTCTAATGCTTTATCAATTCTCAAGCTAGCTGTTCCTGGTTCTATCTTAAGCTTTAAATATTTGCATTAAGATCCAGATTGCAAGTAACTGGTCTCAGAAAAACACATGAAACAGGAATTCTAAATGGAAATATGGAATGGAAAATGTGGCATTCTGGAGTTGGGCTTATCTGAGCATGCAGCAAAGGTGCAGCTGTCTGCTAAAGCAGCGACTCCACTCAAAGGACATTCAGCAGGGCAAGCTGGATCCTTTTTTTCTGCCTGGAAAATGCAGGCTGCCTTTCCTGCCATCTTCCTTTCCTAATGCATTTTAATCAAGTCACAGGATGGTGAATTTGCAGTCAATCCAAGCCAGGAATCTATAATCTTATAGAAAATTGTTTTATAAATAGAAACAATTTAATACCTTTGTATAAATTTATGTCCACTATGTGGTTGGGATTTAATATGAAATGTGATTTTGGTGCACCTGGATGGAAAGCGGATAAATAAAAGCTGCAGGAATGATTCAATTTGTTTTTTCCTGGTCGTGTGGGGTGAGTTCATCGTGTTGATTGCTGTTCAAGGCAAGCACATTAATGAAGCACCTTCTCTTGCCCTCTCTATAGCAAAATCACATTAGTTGAAACAGCTTGCACAGAAGTGATGCTTTATCATGTATAATGAGGAAATAATTAAAGAACCAGACAGTCCCATCAAAATGTGTTGTGGTGAAAAAGGAGCCAAAGCTGTTGTGGTCTCTGCCCTCTGTTCCTATGTTTCCACCTGTGAGGTGAGCAGGCAGGGGCAAATGCTGGTGCTTGTCATCCCCAAACCCCCTGGACATCTTGTAACCATAAAGCACTGGCATCACCATGGAGCACAGGCGAGGTGGGAACTGAATGTGAATGTGTCTGATAAACTCATTTAAATGATGGTGTAGACATGTGGGTTTGCTTGCAGCAAACACTGCTGCTGGAAATGTCTGTGTGACCAGGGCTCCTTGCACCAGCTGATACAGGATGCCCTAAGAGGCAGGACTGGACCAAGCTGAGTTCCCCAGCTTGCATTTGCCATAGTAAATATTTTAATTTTGTCAACATGACATTCATGTTCCTGACAGAATGGCATGAAACTGTATCAGGGAAGGTTCAGGTTGGATATTAGGAAAAAGTTCTTCCCCCAGAGGGTGGATGGGCAGTGGAACAGGCTCCCCAGGGCAGTGGTCACAGTACCAAGCCTTACAGAACTCAAGGAGCATTTGGACAATGCTCTCAGGCACAGGGTGGGATTTCTGGGGCTCTGTGATGGGTCAGGAGCTGGACTCAACAATCCTTGTGGATCCCTTCCGACTCAGGAGATTCTATGATTTGCATGTCCGTGTTTCCAATCTCTCCTTTACATCCTGGGGGCATTTTCCTGCAGTCCTGCAGGGATGAGCAGCTGCCCCCGTGGATCAGTACTTCTGGTGTATGCAGACATGCAAAAATCAGATTTGATCTAAAGCCCAGGAGCTGGCAAGTGAGAGCAGAGGTACCTACTGTCATACAGCACCCACACTGACAAGTAATGGGGATTTCTGGGGACTGTGGAAAGGATAGAATGGAACTGGTGAGTTAAAGGTCAATATTAGGGCTGAGAATAAAGGATAGAAAAATCATAGTAAATAAAAGACTGCTGACAGCAATGGGAAATGCATAATTTCATACAGCAGTTATTGCTGAAAGCTATTCCAAAGGACTGGTGGAATTACTCATTGTGCTAATTCAAAGTTACCATCCCAAGCCCTGGCGACTGCTGATAAGAGTAAGATCAGCACAACTCACCACTACCTGAAAGCACTCAAAAAAGATGTGGAATAGCAAAGAGATGTGAAATATGTGCTGGGGCAATGTCGTCCTCCACAGCAATAGCAGCTTTGGGCTGGGGGCAGAGATTTGGTATTAAGGTCCAGGCCAAGTGGGGACTGGGTGCAGGAGCTCACAGCCTTCACTGCCAGCCAGGGACAGCTTCATAGAGGAATCTGCAGAAATCAACTTATGGTCAATAGTTACAAAACCAGCCTTTTTATTTCCACCAAGTCTTTAAAACTGTCATTAAAACAGCTGATAATCTCTGCTGTAATTAGGTCATACTCTATACCCTTGAAGACAAGCACTAAACCTAAAAGAATTAGGGTGGTTTTTTGGGGGGGGGGGGGAGACATTTATAATCATGTATTTAATAGAGTCAAAGAATGATTTGGGTTGGAAGGCACTTCAAGTTTATCTTGTTCCAATCCCCCTGCCATGGGTAGGGACACCTCCCACTAGACCAAGTTCCTCCAAGACCCACCCAAGTTGGCCCTGAACACTTCCAGGGATGTGGCATCCTTTGAAATTCCAGCAAAACAACCCTAGTCATAATGATTTTTTCCATATTTCCATATATCTTGTTTAGCTCTTCCCTGGGTTAAGAGGCCAGACTGGGAATGTCTGTGCTGGTTTTGGTGGTGCAGTTCTCCAGAGGGAATTGAGAACAGCTCCAGGTTGTCACAGAAGATAATACCTCCAGGTTTTATGTAAGTGATTTGCTTGTTATGTTTTGGAAAAATTTTCGACTAAAGAGGCTGGAGTTAGGATACATTACCTTTTGTATATAGACAGGTAAACTTGTCATTTACACACACATATAAAATATGTACATGTGTAGGTATCTGTGTGTATTTATACCCACACACATATATATAAATACTTACGCATATATGGCAGTTACTTGAAGGTAATGCCTAATGTATATTTGTTTTTAATATGCACTTTTTAACATTTTCAACTTAACCATACAGGAAGCCCAGTATAAAGAGGCAGGGCTGTGTGCAGAGCAGCTCTTTCCCTTTCTTTTTGTGTTTATACACAAATTTATATAATGCGATTAAAGAATGAAAAAAATGCCATAGTATGCAGGTAGAGCTGTATTATTTTTTAGAAAGCACATGCAGTAAATAAAAAAACAATATTCAGACTAAAAGGAAAGTGAGAAGGAACATTTTATCTGAAATAATATAGAAGTCTGAGTAAATTTTTTTGAGGTTGTGTCATCCTCTCCACATATAATCAAGGATTTATAAAATGAGACAGGATTTGGGGCAGAGCTTTTGTTTCATGTCTTCTTCTTGGCTCTCTTTATCCTTTTTCATGCCTCAGCAACCTATTTTTTATTTAATGTTCCCAGAGCAGTCAAAGACAAAACATGGATTAGAGCCCTGAGAGCAGCTGAAACCTGCTCTTGGGTAACAGCACTGAGAGTAAAACTGTCCAGATACAGGAGATTGCTCAAAGTTTTACCAGACACCTGTGAAAAATACAGCTTCAGAGATGGTAAATCAACATTATTACTGCTGGTTATTGTTAATTTAGGTTGTTGGCCTTTAAAGAGGACTTTGCTGCTTAACGTTGGATGTTAGAAGGTGTAGCTACAGTGAGGAAATGGCATTTGGAATGGTGGTGTATCACACGGGAATTATTACACAAAAAAGTTTTAAAAGCATCCCTAAGGCACACCAATGTTTCCTCTTCTAATCAAAAGTCCTCATTCTTGGCTAGACTCTTTCATTAGTAGACTGATCTACGTTTACCTCCCTTCATTGTTACCTTGTTAAGTGTTCTGCAATGATAATGGAATTGCAGATACTTTCAAAGATAACATTAATTCAAAGATAACAGATTATTTATTGGCAAATAAGCCTAGCATAGCTCTCTGCAGTGTAGGGTAGCTCAGGCTGGGTATCCTGGTTTTCCCCTGGGAAGAGAATGTGGTGGTCTCTCCTGAGTCTGCCCACACTGCTTGCACTCAGTGTTGATACCAAGTTATTTTGTTTACAGAATAAGTACTGCAAGTTCCTAACCTTTGTATTTTTTAAGTCCCTTCTGTTTATTATGCTCATAACCATCAGACCAACTACATTTGCATTTTGGACTAGGAGAAAAAAATTGTACATTTATTTTCATTAAGAGGATTATTTCATTCTTGTCTGAAACAATGCAGCAAAACATCATAATTACTCTGAGTGATCATTTTGAGTGTGGCCACTAATTAGTGACTGATTTGAGGAACAAAAAAAATTCACTTGGGAAACATGATAATTACCCACATATTCCTTTGGGTCAGGCAGCCATGTTACATCAAACACTAAATTTATTATTCCATTTAAATAATTTTGAAATAATTAAAATTTTGCTGTGCCTCTAACTGAGCAGATCCGAAGTACAAAATCATACATCTAAATTATGAACTGAATGGAGCATTGCCCAAAAATATGAGTAGTGAAGTACTTTTCTACTTCTGAGGCAAAAATGAGTAAATATATATTTTCTACATCACAGTTTTTCAAAATAATTGCTGTTTTATTTCCATTTCTTTTCATGTGCCTGAAAATGTGCTGAAATATAGGTCCAAGCAGTATTGGCAAAATGTATCTCTACATTGGTGGCTACCTGCATTTCCAGGTATACTTGGAGGCAATCTCTGGGCCAAGGACAGCCTTGACTGATAACAGCTTTGCAGGGGATTTAGTTTATTAATGTCAATATATAAAAATTTATATTAATATAAAAGCTGTATGCTTACTGAGTGAGAGCTACCAGACGTGTTCAGTCCCAGAGAGAATCCAGTCACTCTCATGTCACCTCCTAAGCCCTAATTCTTAGGATTAAAGTAATACGTGATCTCATTTCTGTATTTACAAGGGACAAATAAAAGATGCCTATGTTGAACTCAACAAAACAACATTTTGGAAAAAAAAAAAATTACTTCTAGGTACTCCAAACCAATCTGACAGCTCACTACTTTAATCTGACATCTGTAGAATGGCAATTAATTTGGAAGATGTTCCAAATTTTCTTCTCTCATTTTCTCTTCTTCCTCAAAATATAGCAAATCCTCTGAAGATGCTTTTATAAAATATGTAATTTTTTTTTTTTCTGGGTATAATCTGATGAGCTGGAAGCAGTGATTTCTTTGCTTTCAGTGAAAATTGTGTCAGTAATGTTTGGAGCAGAGAGCATGTGCCACATCTCATTTTTTGATCATTACCTGGGAGGGTGACTCTGCTCCACCACTTCCCTGCGGAGTCTGTTCCTATGCTTAATCACTCTTTCTGTGATTAAATTTTTCCTAGCATTCAACCTGAGTAACAGGAAACAAATCAGATGAAACAAATATTATTTTAAGTTTGTAAAATGGATATCTCTTAGTGGTTTTACAAACACTGTTGTGTGGGGGACACACACAAACCAGGCTGGGCATTGTAGTGGGTTGAATCTAAGTTGATAGACAGATTTTTAGACCATTGGCGCTTCTCAAAAATTTACACATTTAAACTGCACAGAAAGGCAGGAGTTCCTCTTGTTCCAGCCCACCTGAGGGAGGTGGGGAGGCCTCGGAGCCTCCGGGCCCCGCTGGGCCGAGGCCCTGCCGGGCCGGGCCGAAGCCCCGGCCCCCTTCCCCTCTTCCTGATGCCGCAGCACGGACCCTGGGCCGATGGGGGAGGAACCATCCCAGAGCCCAGGCAGCTAAACTCAGCCACGGACTGCTAAACCCAGCCACGGACTGCCAGACAGCTGGGCTCAGCCATGGACTGCTAAACCCAGCCATGGACTGCCAGACAGCCGGACCCAGCCATGGACTGCTGCGCAGCCGGGATCTTTTCAGAGCAGCTTCCTGGGACTGGCGGGTCCCGTTCCCCTCCCCTGCTCTCCACATGGAGCCAGCCGGAGCCTCCTTTCTGCAGCCAGCACACTTCGAGCTGAACCACCATGCAGCCAGCAGCACAAAAAGAGCGAGTTTTTCTTCACCATAAAGCCTGCATAAGACCATTTTTTTCAACATAGAGGTTTCAGAGCCAGAGAGAGTGAGCCATGTAAGACGGAGCTGAAATGGCGGCGGAGAAAAGGGGCGGTGCCGCGTTCCTCGCGCAGAGCTTAAAAATACTTCTTGCATGCAGTGGTAAGAAACTGTAATATCTCAAACTGTTTGTCTCTTCAATCCATTTGGAGTGCATGGGAGGATGGAATATTTATGTGTGGCCCGTGAAGTTTGTGAAGAGAGAGTGCCTATGCCAAGATATACATAGAAGCAGTGAGAGGCTTTTAAGGATTTGTAGCAGAAAAAGCCTTTGTGTTCAGGCCAAAGTGACCCATCCTTAAAAAGTTGATAACCCCATGTGATGGCCCATGTGTGGCAGTGTGAAAAAAATTATATTCTTCCATAGAAGAGATGTATTACACCACAGCAGATTGTTTCTTTCCGGGCGGGTCTGTGTTGGAGGGCAGTTTGAGAAACCATGTGAAGCAAGAAGAAGAAACCCTTTCTTCCTTAAGCATAAGAAAGAGACTTTTTTTTTTAAGAACTGTAACACTGACAAGAATCCTATGTTGTGTTATCTTTTGTGCTAGATAAAAAAGAAGAGTAAAGCACTGAGAAGAAGGGAGCCAGGGGGAGGGGGTGTGTGTGTTTTAATTTCTTGTTACATCTTTTAACTTTTAATTCTATTAGTAATAAACTTTTTTTTTTCTCTTGGTACTGCAGCTGTTTAAGTGTGAACCTGTTTTAGCCTCACAGCTATCTAGTTTCCCTCAATATTTTCTTATTTTGTTTTCCTTATAAAATAATTGATATTTTAGATGCTTGACGCTCAGTTGTGTCAAACCACAGCAGGCATGTACCCATCTGTGATGACAAATCCATCCTGTTTTCAGGAATCAAGCAGGGCAGAGGGATGGTGTGAAGAGATGAAGACAGCAGAGCATCACTGGTACTCACAAGCTGGCTGGTGTGCATCTCCCAGCAGCGACCCCTGTGCTCCGTGGGGTGATCCAAGGGAAGGCACAGCAGCATCTTTCTCCCATTTCTTTACTTTGATGTTTTTCCCCCAGTTTCCAGCAATTCCACTTTTCTGCCAATCTGCCTCTGTCAGGGTTTTTGCTGACAGAACAGAATGCTGGTAGCAGACACATTATTCATTGTGATTGAATGCCTTGTAATTATGTTATATTTTTTTCATTTCTCAAATTAAACCTCTTTGCTATTAGGAACAGATGTTAAATTCAGGACTCTTGTTGATTGTTAGTGTGACACACACATGAAATGTTTTAAATAAGAAGGCTGACTGAATTTTAAATATGCTGATCACAGTGGTGGAATTGAAAATAATTGAAGCTTGGAATAGCTGAAATGTTTCCAAAAAGAAGAGACAGAGGTGGAGTTTGCTTTTTAAATTCCTGATCACACAAATCATGTTAAATTCTGCAGACTAAATATAATAATTTACTGTATATTATAATACCAAACATGACACTTCCATGTTGTTACTTCAAAATGGCAGTAGAAAAGAATTTTTAAAATAAGGCAAAATCTATTTTCAAATCAAGACTTCAGATATTACCCATGTGCTTGTCTTGTTTTCTTAGCTTTATTATTTATATTTTTACATTATTGCTGCTGGGGAAGTAGTACCCCCCATGCAGGCTGAACTGGCTCTTTCAGTCCTTTTACCTGCAGAAAGCCCCAGATTTCTTCCCCAACCTGGAGAAGCTGATGGCTTCACTCTGCAAGGGCTGATGCTGAAAGGAAGTGAGGAAATTATTGCAAAGCACCCAGTCACAAATCCAAACCACTGGGCTGGATGTAAGGGTAACCTATACCTGTGGAACTCATTTTATTTTCTGTTTTTTACTTCTGTGGACAGATTTACCTGTACATATATTTTGCATAAGACAATAAAAACCTCATAGATATATTTATGACTAAATTGTCTATTTTATTCACAACCAAAGATTTTGCAGCATTACATTTCCAGTCACCCTATTGCTTTGACAACTCTCTGCTGGACCAGTGAAAACTCTGGAGTGCTCATTGGCAGTGACAGATGGATTCTGCTCCCACGCTTGCCCTCATGTCCCCCAAGGTCTGGCATGAAATCTGCAATATCAATTGCACCAATCTATGATATGAGTTTTCTGGTATTGAAAGCTGCTGAGTGTCTGTAGAACACTTTCGTATATGTGAATTAGCAAGATGCATGTGTTACATGTAGAGTTCTTTAACCTGACTTTGCAGGATTTGTAGAATGCAAGGAATGAAAATCTGAATTTGGAAAGTAATACAGTAACAATTGCAGTTAACCTCCAGATCCCCAGGTAACCTCCAGGTGTTATGTTTAAATTGTGTTGTTTTTAATTAAGTTTGGTGACCAAGTACTGCTTTTTCTAAAGCATTTTACTGCATTTCTTTTGCAACAAATTGCTTTAAAGCCTGTATGTTGGTGCCAGCTCGACCCCATGTGATCTAATGCCAAGAAGTAACAACTTGGGGAAAGAAAATCCACACTGAAAAAGCCATTTTGAAGCAGGGAAAACTTTTATTTGTGCTGAACCACTTTTGTATATGTGGTTTTCTCTTACATCTGATATAATTTATAGATTTTAGTACTTGTTGAACTTCTCAAAACAAAAAAGCTCCCACTGAGACTGTAAATTGTTGTTGCATTGAGTGATCCTTGACAATCTATTGTCCCTATATGTGCCACATTAAAGCACCAATACTAAAGAAAGCCTTCTGACACCCGGTGTCTTCTGGGGCTGCCATGCTTTATTATGTTCATGATCCGTGGAGGAATCCATGGAGGAAAGGTTGCTAATAGCAGACATTGACCCACTGGTGGTAATTGCTGTGAAAACATTATTCAAGCTGATTATGTTAATGACAGAAGGATGAGGCGCTGCCTAAAGAGTTAGTACAGCCTCACCAGAGATGCTTTATTTATTTAACTGATTGATCACTTAAAGGTTTGTAAACTGTCTTCTCTGTATAATAACACTGCATAATCATGTACATACAAATTAAACAATTTAGAGAGCTAAGGCAGAATGGTTGTTGCAGATCTGATTTTCAAGTAAAATATCAAGACTTTTATAGGCTTATATACACAACAAGTTATGGTCTAGTGTCCTTCACCATCATCAGCCTATTGCAAAGTTGGCTTCAGCTGTAAATTTCGATGGTTTGGAACTAGTGGAATATAAGACAATAGTTCACATATTTTAATAATCTGAAATACATTTTTTATTGAAGAAAACAGCATCCTTTTCTTCCAGCAGAACAATCTCTTCCCTTAAAATGTGATGCCTGCACACTTTCCCAGGGCAAGGTTATGACTTCCATCCTTCCCATTAATCCCTGCAGACTGCTCCTCTAGGTGTATTCTCTTCTTTCTTACCAGAAAATCCACTGCAAACCTCTGGGTCTGAGCATCCCTGATCTCCTGGAGCAGGGGGTAAGTATAGCTCACTCTGCTCTCAGACTGGTGAAATCCAAGTAGATAAAAAGATCTTTGCGTAGACAAGATGTAAGATTGACATGTCCTCCTGCTGGAAAAGTGCAGCAGAAATAATCAGAATATTTCTCAGTGAAAATGGTTCAGTCAAGAGATCTTAATGGTCTGACTTGATGATCCTAAATTTCTTTTCCAACCAAGTGATGACATGATTTTGTGATCTGGAGGGTCTCAACCAAACTTGCTGACAGTGGTCTCTAAAACAGACCTGGCTGAGTTGGTGAAGAAATTGCAGCAGGGAAGCTCCGAGCAAAGTTGAGAGAGTGACACAGTGCTGACTCAAAATGATGGTCAAGGCTTCTCTGCTCCAGGGTCAGCCCTCAATGTTCCCTCTAGGCCCAGCCTTCAGGCTCTCCCCTGCCCTCATTACACAATGACTGGACTTGAAATCAAAGGACAGTTACTGCAATCCCATTTGTACAATCTTAAATTCAGCTGATCACAGCCAGAGAGCTGTAGAAATAGATTAATAGATTTTCATGTTCAGAAGAGGCTGTTCCCCATGTAACTTCTATATATGTTTCTACAGAATTCTACATCTTTTGAATCTATTATTGTGTTTGACAAATCTGACAAAATGGCTAAAACTAAGCAGATCTGAAGAATTTCCCCTCTCTTTCCTTCCTCCCTGCTCCATCTCATGCAGAAGCATTCCTGTTCCTTCTGCTTTGCAAACCAAGGCAATTTTTGCATTTGCAACCCCTACAGAGCTGTACAGAGGATACATCACAATACTCACCATTTGACAAGTTTTCAGTGTGGCCAAAACTTACATTTATGTCAGTCTGTGTTAAATCTTTTCTGCACCCTTTTTAGCTGTTCTGACTTTGAACCTCTACAAGAAACAGAAACATGAATCCTGTACAGATGAGGCACATAAATCAACCTTTACTTAAACATTCTTTAGAAAAATCAGTGTGTTATTACAAAAACTCCCTAGCTGCACTTCTCTCTCATGTTAGAAAAAAAAGACAAAACCAGATGTTTGCTGTGTATTCAAAAGCTGAAAGACAAAGCAGGTTTATTACCTTATTTTTCATCTTATTTTAGCTAATTCAGAGCAGAAGAGGGGAAAAAACCCAAAGGAGAAGTTAATGTTTTGACATACCTCAGTTCTCTCCACCTTCCCAGTATCTATGTTACCCAATACAAAAGTGATCAGATGGACAGATGAGTTTTCATGGCTCTCTTTGTTCTGTAGACTGCAGGGGGCTACATCTGTTTCTCGTGATCCTTTTTCACCTTGAACAGGAAATTAAATACAAATTACTCAATTAAAGCAACCTAAAGAAATAAATTAAAAATAAGGAAGTTCAGGCTTGAGTCTCTTCTCCTCTGTCCTTTGGAAGGTTTACATGGCTGAAGCTGAGCCGGGGGGAGTGCAGCCCAGTCGTGGCCATACCGATATCTGATGCTCTGACACAGCCTGTGCTTGGCTGCGCGTCTGCATCACCAAAGCTATTCCAGTGCTGTCAGCTGGTATTGATTAAACTGTATTTGATATTGCTATTGGTGACTGAACGGTGCAAATCAACTTCATTCCTGGCTTTGAAAAGGCAATGATACTGTTGCAGCTTCCCCGACTGGTCCATCACATGATTACTGATAAAGTCCCCTCAGTTCAGACAAGAGTCATTAAAAACCCAGTTGAAATGTTGGTAATTTGAGTATTTCTGGGGAGAGTTTGCTTCTCTGAACATCCCTGTGTGAGTGCCATGTTTTGATATTCGGAGCACAAATCATCTTTCCAAATAAAAATTCAATAGCTTTCCCCAGAACTACCTGTTAAAACTCAGACAGTAGATTAAATATTTACTTGTTCCTTCTCAGGATCTCCTGGCTCACCAGAAGAATTTAAAGTGGTATTAAATGCTGAGGGGCAGCTGGGCAGCAGCCACAGAGAACCCAGAGCCGGGGCTGTGGGCACGGGGGTGGTGGTGGCTCC
The DNA here is from genome assembly GCA_020086605.1 of Lanius collurio. Taxonomy (NCBI): domain Eukaryota; kingdom Metazoa; phylum Chordata; class Aves; order Passeriformes; family Laniidae; genus Lanius; species Lanius collurio. Next base: position 2,971,088 of record JACBWW010000030.1, on the reverse strand, counting down.
CAGCTGAGCCCCACAGGATCCAGATATCACATCCCCTCATCCTCTCTTTGCACCTAGACATTGTAGATACTGCATAAACCCTTTCTTGGGATTTGCCACTACAGACTGGAAGTCCAGAAGATCTGCTAAGTGCTGATTCAGCAAAGTGCTGAAGCCTTTATCTAAATTCCCCTTAAAAATCACTGCAGTGTGAACAAGTGCTCAGCTCATGAGTAGGTTTAGGTTTGAGCGTGGGGTTATTCTTTGGGCTGAAGTGCTTTGAATCAGAGACTAGTTTCCTACAGTTCCTACAGTTAATTTTTATAGACTTGAGATACAAGCAGTGTGCAGGCACCTGGACTAGTAATTTTGCTATTTAACAATAGAAAGAACTGGGATTACAGACTTTCATGCTTCCACCCATTTATTCTTAAGTAATATCTATGCGACCATTGAATATTTTGTTCTATTTCAATTAATTCAAAACTGGTGTGGCCAAAGTAATTCTGTTTTTACTGTTAGTGACATCTAACATTTCCTTGTGTTATGTTATTCATTGCATTCACTTGGACTGAAATGGGTATTTGGTTGTTACATAAACTACTTTTCAAATATGCTTCTGGAGTGCAATAATATGGGGGTGGCTGGTACAATATATTCCAGTAGTGTTAGTGCAAATGACAGGATTGAGTGTGTATTAATAAGGTCAGGCTTTCAATGGTAACCCACCTGAGGGATGCTTTTTTGTGTGCCTTGTAAAAATGGATTATAAACACACACAGCAGCATTAAAAAAGGAATTTAGACACAATGATCTGTTTTCACTCAATCATATGAACTTTATATCTCTCACATCTTTTATTCCATGTACAGTTTCCTAATGTCTTGAAGGGATGCTTGCTGTAACAATTGAGCAGTGTACAGAAAAGCCTGAGATCTGAATGAGGCAGCTCTCTGAACTTGCATTTACAAATAGGTATGAATTTATTACAGGAGCAGGGGATAACTCTTAGGAGTTTTGCAGGCTTCTTTCTGCTTTGGAAATGGCTTGCTGAAGGTCAGTGGATGTGTTGAGAGATAGTATAAAATAACTTTGTCAGACTTGCTTTGCAACTTGTAATTTTTATTTATTCTATTTAATGAAAAAAACAACCCAGAAAAAGGAATTTTAGTGCAATGTACTTTGGAAGTTAATTGGAGCAGACATTCAAGTCTTAAGTAAATCAGCTCTGTATCATTTGACACACAACATTACTTCAATTAGTATGACTTTCACCATTATCTAGACAGATGAAACAATGTTCCATGTTAATCAGAATATTAAAGTGACACTAGCACTTATATATTATGAATATTTACTCAAAAAATGAATGCATGATAAATGAGATTGGTCTAGAAATCTTTCTCAGTAGAGAAGATGTGGATTTTTGCCCCCTCAGGAAATTCTCTCTTGTGCCTAATCCAGTTATCAAATTTTAAGTGCATCTTAAGCTGCTCCCTCCTTCCCCCCACAGAGCAGTTTGTGTCACAGCTCAAACAGGGTTTTCTGCACATATGGGAATTGTATGCGCTGTTCTGAATGGCCCATGAGTCTGAAAGCTGTTTTGAGACGGTTCTTTTACATGTATTTCTATACGACTTGACCCAATGCCAGATAATGGAGCCAAATCCGGAGCATAAAGCTCCATATTCAAAACAGTTTTCACAGTCAGAGCATTATGATCACAGGGTTAATATGTGAACTGTTTAAAGCTGGGCAAGTTCAGGTGCAATGTCAATACAGGTGGGCCTGTGCTTAGGGCTGTGGATGCACATCTAAAATGACTCAGGTTCCCTTTCCTTGGGGCTCTTCCTGGATCACACAGCAAAGTACAGATCAACATCTATGCATAAGCCTCATTCTCAGTAACAGAGGCTGCCATCCCTCAGAGTGTTTACAGCTGTAGGCTTTCTGTGAATTTTTCTTGATTCCGTTTTCTGGGGAAGAGGCATATTTTGCTTAGAGAAGCTGTGGATGCCCCATGCCTGGAAGTGTTCATGACCAGACTGAATGGGGCTTGGAGCAACCTGGTTCAGTGAAAGGTGTCCCTGTCCACAAGGGTGGGGGTGTTCAAATGAGATGATCTTCAAAGTCCCTTCCAACCCAAACCATTCTACGATTCTAAGAACAATGAGATTAAAAATAGCCTGTTTCTTATATAAAGAACATCGATAAGTGCTGACCGTGAGCTCCACATTGAGATGTGAACCGAATTTTACTTTGAAAACTCAAAGTCAAAATGAATTGTCAAAGTGAATCTTGCACATTTTCTCCATCTGCTTCTGTGGGTACTTGCCTGGAACTGAACACAGGACACCACAGGGTCTTCTCATCCACCAGGAAAAGGGGAAATAATATACAGGGATTGGTTCCTTGGTGCTGAAAACCCTAGGAAATTTTACTAATTCTGGTCTAGCATGGAATAATTTTCAGGAGGTAAAAAAAGAGTTTTTATAGCTAATTTCCAGGTATAACACTGAAATATGACCAAGGGCTCTGGTCCATAATCAGGGCTACAACTTCCAAGGTTTTCAGTGCATCATTCCCTGGTCCCTTGGCCATCACAGGACCTTGTGCTGCATGTTTAAGATGCAGTTGGCTCTAATGTTGGTGTACAGCAATCACAGTGACCTTGTACTAGCACTGTCATGATCATTCCTTGGCTATCCATCATGACAGGATCTCTGTGTCCTTACACAGAGCAGGTGACACTTTCCAATAGCCAAAGAACTTGGATTGCATCTTATCTAGAGCTCGGCATGAAGGGTAACTCTCTAGAAGTTCTGTACTTAAGGGTAAATCCAGTGTCTGCTGGATTTTTCCATCACATACATCCTAGGAGGGAGCTTTGTTGTGTAGCTGACTGTGATGCAGCTGCTGTGTTGACTTATTTATCTTTGCTTCATGATGTTCAAGTTTGTTCATCCCAAAGCCTTTAATCTTCTCGAGGGGAAGACATTGGCAGAAAGTTGAAGGTATTGACACAAAACCCATCCATACACTCAGTGACCCTCAATGGAACTTGCCCCAGAGTCTACAAAGAAGAAAAGGAGGACTGTAAGAGCCCATGATGGCAGTGAAAGCGCAGGTACAAGATTCTTTCTTCCCAATTAACCTGCCATGGACCTTCCAGTAGTTTCATGCACAACAAACACATGGATGATTCAGCCCCATGCTCCTCCTCCCTTTTTCCCACAATTATTATCAAATCCTTGCCCATTAATCCTATCTTGTTGAATTCCTCTTAAACAGGAGAAGTCAGCAACTGCAAAATTGAGAAGCAAGCAAGATTCATTTTTTGCTGTGTGTGATGACCATTGTCAGGGTTTGCATGTGTAACTGACATGGTAGATTAATTTATAATAAAAAATGTAACTTTCACATAAATGACATCAGATGATATCTTTAGTACTCTGCTCATCTGCCTGAAGGGACAATGTGGTTTTCTATTACTGCTAAAATGCACAATAGCATTGCTTGGCTGATTTGGTTTTATTTTTATACTGTGCTGCCAGTTCAGTTAGAAATCTAGGCAAGCTGTGTCAATGGCAATAAGGCAACCGTCTGCCAAAAAACAGGTTTCTTCACCATTCAAACCATGAGAGCACCTAAGAAATCACTGGTCACTTCTGGACACAATGTGGTGTCATGATAACTTTGAAAAAGTTGAAGTGTATGGATTAACATGTGCCCTTTAATACATTCTTTTGCCCAACTGAAAATATATTTGCTGATCTTTCATAGCACTCTTTGGATCTAGAATAATAATGTCACACCCATGGCAGAGCAGATATTTTTACAATGAACATTTCTTTCTGTCACTCCTATTTGCCTAGTTTTTGAGTTTACAAATATTTGGAAAAACTGCAGTTCTCACAGACTCAGTTAAGATATTGAAGAACTTTTAGAAGTCATATTAACTCATGTTTTTTCCTACAGGCCTGGGATGCTCCCTGTAATTGCATCCCTGACAGCAGTGAGTATGGGAGGAAGACTGATGAAGAGGCTTGATTTTTTAGGGCTTGATTTTGTGACCTTTAGGATACCCTTTCAGCACAGCTTCTGTTTTGCCATTCCTTTGGATGTGTGTGGGGATGAAGTTGTATTTCCCTTGCAACATGTAGGAGTGACCTAACTTCCATGCTCTGTCTTACCCTTTTTATTAAAGTTATTGTGCCGTGGGACAGGGGCTACATGCAAGATGAGTTGAGCCCAAGTTGATTCTGCTGCTATCTTACTGTCTGCAGTACATAAATCTTGAAAAGTGTGCTTTGAATAGGAAAGGATACCAACTTAATGATACATTTACTCTAACTACAGCTGGGTGTGCACAGAATCCTAATGCCTGCTGCAGACTCTTCATGGTAACAGATGTTGCTCTCTGCTTATAAAGTAAGTTTATTGCATTAGCTGCCTGTAAGCAGTTTACTCTCTAGAAGATTCATAGAGTCAATTAAAATTATCTAATTATTTGTTATCTAATTTAATAGAGAAATGGTCTTGATCTTCAGATATTACACATATATTATTATATTACAAGGCAGTATGGCAGAGGTCCCTTTCTGAGCTCTGAGCTGCTACTGAACAAGAAGAGAAACTTCTACTCACACACATAGACATATCTAGAGATGGGCTGCAACAGCCTTACCAGGGAGAACTCCCTGGGCTGTGGCTTTTGTTTACAGATATTTTGCTGTGCATCCCTGTCCCTCTGCCTGCTCACCTGTCACCAGGCAGAGTCCTGCTGCTCCCAGCAGCCCAGCTGGCCCTGGAGAGCCCTTTGATGTGACGTTTCTGATGTGCTATGATGTGCCCCTTATCACAAGGTCCATCACCTGCCGGGTCCCTGCAGAGACTTTGCAGCACAGAGCAAAAGGAATGCTCCAAGACTAGTCCAGCCTTTGTAGGCTTAGCTGATGGCTAAAATTGTGTTTATTTACTATGTTTAATTAATTGTCCTCTCCACACATAACTGACCTTTCTGCTTTCAAGCTGAAAAAGTGCCACCTCTCTCCTGTTCTCAGCTCCTGGCTCTTGAATCGGGGTGAAGGAGACTGGGTCCATCACTGGTGTTGCTCCACAAACCATGCTCAGTATGGGGTGAGAGGGGAGTAGGTTTGGGGCAGAAAGTCCCACTTGCTTGATGGGGAGAACAAGTGAACCCTCCTCCTATTGTCATGCTAATATGTACATCTCATCCTGTAATTTTCTGAGTCATTATGACAAATGGCTCATGCTGATATCACTCATTTCCCCAAGGATCTCTTAGCTCTTGGGCCAGCATGTAGCAAGCTGCAAGCAGTATTTTAAAATGAAAAGTTGCAGGTGTTTTCTGGATGTCATCCAAAGGAAGGAGCGTGGATTTCAGGCAGAAATAAAATCAGACCACATGGAAAGATCCCCCTGAACACCCCAGACAGTCAACAGATGGTAGTCCTGACATTACGAGTCAACCTGCTCACCTGGGAAACCATGGCCAGGAACAGCAGAAGTGTACATTTAAATTAAGTCTTCTATAAAAAGCTTTTAATAAGGTAGAGCTGAAACAGCAGAAATGCCTTGCCATGGACTTTGGTGCTGTGGGAGAAATAGAGAAAAGAATATTTTTTTTCTGCATGCCATATCCTGCCTGCTAAATGTAACGAAAATCCATATAATCTTTGGAGATCCACTTGATATCTATCTATCTATCTATCTATCTATCTATGCTATTATTAAACTAGACTAGTGCCTTTTGCTGGCATCTATCAGAGAAGCATCTGGAAAGGATCTTTTGAGGTTATGTTAGCTGTAGTTAATATTTGCATTGTCTTTACCAGTTTATTCCATTCTGTCACTGATTTGCTCTAGATGTTGGGGAAGTCCTGAATCTTCTCCTTGTCCCTCTCCCCATCTGACAACCACATTTATGTATCCTTAGCAAGATTCTAATGTCTTTAGTTAAGCCTGCTGGATAAATATCATTTATGTAGCCTTCACTGACACTATCTATTTCTGATGATGGATAATGCAGTTATAAGAGAAGCTTACTCATGGCTTACCTATAACTCTGAGTGAGTGCCTAAATGCTACCCTGTGTTGGACCCAGGGCTGACATAAACAAAAATTAATTTCCAAAATTGAATATTTGAATGTTTGGGTAGATGTTTGCTGATTATTCAGCTTCTTTTCACCACCAAAATGTAGCTACTCATAAAAACCACATGAAAATCTGAATATATATATATGAAATGGCAGAAACATGGGAGGTTTTTATTAGGAAACAAAGAGTAAATATTATTTGAATAAGGATTAGCTTATATTGAGACACAACATTTCCCCTTTGCTGCTTTTTTTTTTTGCAGTGACTACAGTTCAGATTCATGCATTATTTGTGAAAACACTGTCACAAGGTGTTTTGGCTTTAATACAGCAAGAAACACAAATCCTACATTTGTTGGAGAATAGTTTGTGTTTGGCTTGGCAAAAATAGCTGTATGGAAGCTGTGGTGCTGGATTTTAATGGACGGTGTTGTTAATGACAACTACTTAATATTTTGCTCGTATATTCCTTTGGGTTCCTTTAAACAGCAGCTTGCCTAAGCACTGCAGAAAGACATAATATGATAAATTAAGCTAGGTCAAAGAGGAGAAATTATTTTAAATGAATACAAACATCTAATTTGTCAGGACTTTTAATGAATTGAAATGCCAATATTACTAGAGTTGACAGCATTGTATATTCTATTAAATTCTGTAAATTCTGTTCTATTTTTTCCTACTCCTTTTCATGTGTTTATACAACACATCACTGTAGTGCGACTCACTCTACTGAAGTGGAACCAGTTTTCCTGTTCTGGGGTGCCTATGGGCCACCTTTGGGTTTCAGTCATACATACACACACCCTTCCTGGTGACTGATGTGTCTTTGGGACCCCTATTATGCCCCATGCAGAGCAGGACCTCAGGTTTCCTCCTTGGTGCTGTAGCTCATGTGCTCCCTCAGCTTCCAGCTCCAGACACAGCTCCAGCCAATCATAAAGTTAATTGAGCAAATATTTTTGCTTTAAGGTGAAAGGACAGCAAACTCCTGAAGATGCCATATTCACTTTATTGATGATTTGGGAACTGGCAGCCTGGGCCTAGGGCTGGGTGACCAACTGCTTTTTCTGACATTGAATTTTCAGCAAACTCACAGCATGCTCTGGACCGTCCCAGCCTTTCCAGGGAGGTGAAAAGAAGTGTAAATCTTTCCATCTGTCAATTCTGCCCATCAATTGTGAGGTTCTTGGCAATGGTCTGAGGGGTTTCATGAGTAAGTTGAGCTACACAACCAGCATCCATTAGCTGCCTCTCTCCTTCAACACTGCAAATACATTATTCACCCCTAGTGAACCTCTCCTTCCCAGCTGGCACCACGCCCCTAATTTATTGGTCAAGGTGTGCTTTTCAGTGATATATGCAGCCTGGCTTAATAGTGTCTATTTTCTGTTTGCTGCAGATGATAATTCAGGGATTTGCCTGGCTGACTCAAAGAAACACTTGGAAACCACAGATGGAGGGTTTGATTTTATCACTGCGAGGATTTAAATAATCACAAATTGCTTCTGTATCATTGCCTGATGTGTGATGACTGTTTCAGCCTCCCTCCTGCTTTGATGGTGTTTTTAAGGATGTTTGACACAAACCTGGTTATTATTTCTAAAACACGTGCTTTATTCAGAGTCACAGAATTACAGAATTATTTAGGTTGAAAAAGACCTCTAAGATCATCCAGTCCAACCCTTAACCTAGCACTGCCAAGACCACCACTAAACCATATCTCCAGGTGCCACATCTGCATGCTTTTTCAGTCCCTCCAGGGATGGTGTATTCCCAGTTTCTCTGGGCACCCTATGCCAGTTCCTTGCCACCCTCACAGGTGGCTATTTCTTCCTAATAACTAATCTAACCCTGCCCCCTGTTTGTTGGAAGCAGTTCCCTCTCGTAGCATGTTAGGAGTCAGCCTGTAGCTGAAACTGCAGTAATTAAAGCCAGCACCTTCCCTGCTGCCCTTTTTCCTCCCACACTTTCCCTCTGGTACATCTGGAAAACCAGTGGATGAGCTGCGAGTGGATGAAGTGGTGTGTCCTTTGCATGATGGCTGTTACTACTAGACATTTTTTTCCTGCTAACTTACAAGTGCTGTCACAGAATGTTGTCAGAACCATAGCTATAGGGTATTGTTAGAGCAACCCGATATCCCTGAGCCCCCAGGGCCTCAAACAGGAGAAAATAAGTGAACTCTGCTCATTGACCGTTAACACAAATTGACTGTTACTTGTGCTGATGTTTTCAGCATAATTCATTGCAGCTTGAACTTGTTGACTATCTGCATAATTTCTCCTTGAATAATTTTACTGCCATATGGGATGCTGCAGACCCTGAGCTGCTGGCTCTGCACACAACCCCTCCACGCATTAAAGAGTCTCAGTTGATGAGCAGTGAACAGCAACCTCTGCATCCCTGGGATGAAACCCATGGTTTCTGCTGATGTGCTTCAAGAAGGGATGGTTTTTTAACCTCCAGCCTGTTATGAGAAGCACTCGGGAGTGGTGATGGTCCTGCTGACACAGCCCCTGTGCTCCTGCATGCACCTCTGTGGGGGTTCAAGGCTCTCCAGACCTTGGGGCAAGGCACACAGAACTGCCTGTGTTGGTGAAAGGAGTTTTTGGGATATGAAGAGGATTTCAGCCTCCAAAGTTGTCAAGTTGGCTGTTTTCATCAACATTGATTTGCTCTTCTAAAGTAAAATACTGCTCAAGAAAATGAGCCAGATTAACCTTGTAATGCAGGGAAACGTCACAATTTTTTTTCAAAAGCTCCTGTCCTTTACCACTTAGCCTTAATGCAAAACATAACCTCTAGCACTATCTGCTGCAGTTAATATTGTTGATAAGCTAGTCTGTCTTTCAGCCCAGATTTCATGTCTTAATTAAATGGAATTTGTTTCAGCAAATAGTGCTTGTCAAAATTTTTTGCCTTTGGACTATTACAAAGATGCTATTAGACATTTTGATAATTAGCAATCTGTGTCTCAGCATTACGATAGCTCCATGTAAAGACAGACTAATTTTTCCCAGACCAAAATTATAATTATAAATTAAATACACTGACATGTCCAGCTAATCTTAAATATAAACCCACAGAGCAATAGTACAATGTGCTTGAGAACACTGGGAGCTCATCTAGTTCAGCCCTATTGCTTTTAGGAGAAGCTCTGACACCAGAACAAGCTGTGAAGGAACCAGTGCTAGGTATGGTGATAGCTGGTTGCACCAGGGGAAGTTTAGATTGGATGGTAGGGAAAATTTCTTCATGGAAAGGGGTGTCAAGCCCTGGAAGAGGCTGCCCAGGGCAGTGGTGGAGACACCATTCCTGGAGGGATTTAATAGACATTTAGATGTGGCACTTAAGGATATGGGTTAGTTGTGGCAGAGTGGGGGAATGGTTGGGCTTGATGTGCTATCTGCCCTGTTGGTGTTAGAAATATCTACCCCTGGGGTTTTTGCCAGTGTGGTCCACATGTGAGGGAAGAAAGGGCAGTGCCAAACCCTATGCATGTGAATACATCCCGTTCCTTCATTAAAAAATAGAAAATATGGAAAAATGAAAATTAAAAAAAATAACATAAAGAGTTCTAAGGCTTGAGATAATACCTTGCCTTGAGAGAATAAAATATACTTAACAAATCATAAACAAGCCAATGTATCTAGTGGATTGAAATAATTTTACTGAGAGAAAATACTGAGCAATTTTGGCTGTGGGACAAAGCTGGCATCCTATGTGCCAATGGTAGGATGCCAGAGCCAACGAGCTTCAAAGCTGAAGTTGTGTTTTACACAGACCTGACTGTGCTGAGCAAGCTTGGGAACCGGAAAAGTGCCGAGGGAGCAGGACTGGCTGGCACTTGCTGTCTGAGTCAGTGAGGGGCATCTTCCTGGAGGAGCTCAGCTGTGCTTGACACAGCACGCGATGCTGTCTGCACTGGGGTTTGATGTGCTGATGGGATGGATAAAGACATCAAGCTGAAGCTGAGCTGTCTGGCAGGAAATGGACCATTTCAGATCAGTCACTAGAAAGAAAAGGGATGAGGAGGGGGTTGCCCAGAGAAGTTTTGGGTGCCCAATCAAGGCCAGGCTGGACAGGGCTTGGAGCAATCTTTTCTAGTGGAAGGTATCCCTGCCCATCTCAGGGGGTTGGAATGAGATGAGCTTTAAGGTCCCTTCCAACCCAAATCATGCCATGATTCTATGATAATAAGCCAGTAGTTAGTCTCTCTTTGTGGTCCATCAACTCTTGAGAAATCAACTTTTTTGTCACTGTATTTTAAAGTAATTATGTTGGATTCAATGTGAAACTAAGAGTGAAACCCAATGCGACACTCCAAATACAGATGAATACAAAACAGCAGCTCACATGGAACAGTCTGCAAAACAGGGCTGATGTCCAGTTGAGGAAAATTCATTGTTAGAGCTCAGAACAGCTTTGACAGATACAGGAGCAGCTGGGCTGAATAGGATGAGGATTAAAAGCAGGAATAGTACAGTTGATCAGAAACCCCTACCACCCCAAATTCCTAGCCGTGCCTTATTTAAAGAAAAAGAAGAGGGAGATACCAGACTGGTTTTCCTGCCTGACCCAGCTCAGGCTTTGCCAACCCCCAAAGCAAATCCTCTGCAGAAATGATGAGCTCTCCTCCACAGAAACTCCAGTTTCTGAAATCCCATTAACATCAAGTTTACTGTAGCCTTAAATAAAACATAAAAAACCTCTCCCTCTGCAATACTCCTTGCAGTAAAGAAAACTCCTCTCCAGGTAACTCCACACCCTGCTCTGCCATAACTACAGGTGTTTGCAATGCCAGCCGTGTTTACACTCTCTTCTAATTAAAGAGTAGCTGAAGAGCACATGGCTCCAGGGCTGGGCATCTGATGGCACGGAGTGAAGGGGTCATTGGGCCATAGATGGCATTACCCATGTCCAACAGTGGGAGAAACCTGTGCTAACCTGGGAGCTGGAGCTACACTTCCGGAAATGCCAGTGGTCTGACCTTTGCAAATTGGGATGGGCTGCTCGTTTGATTTAGTTCTTGTCTTGTTTATGAGGCACAGCTGGCTCTCTGCTCTTGCTGTGCTCACTGCCTTAATCTGATGGCTTTGGACAAGTGTCAAAGACACCATAAACTGCCAAGGGTTAGTGCTGAAGTGCTTAATTAAACAAGCCTCTGGGATGTGGCAATTTGCTTGGTAGAAGCACCACAGCAGAACTATTTTTTTTTTTCTTCTGAAGTTAGTATTGTGAACTAGAAAAAAATTCTTTTTCTTTATGTGTTTTGTTTTCAGCTACAAGCATTTGAAAAATAAGACCCACAATCCCCATATTTCCTAAACTCAAGACTGCAAGAGCCTTTTGTACCACTAAGATGAGTTTTCACCATTTCTAATGAATTCAGGAATAAGGGACAAATAAAATCACAAGGGAAAAAGCCCCAAAGGTAGAGAGCTTCTTTAGTAGCCAGTCACGTCTATGAGGACTGTAAGTCACCTGAGCATTGTGTGCCAAGGCACCGAGGGTCATTAACACCACTACATCTTCCCCCTGGGCTGCATGGTGATGACCTTTTGCTGCAATGGAACTGAGTTATGGGCATTAATTCAGCTGGTACAGAGGGTAGATTGGGCCAAGAACTTAACAAGTTGCACTGGTCCTGCCCAAACCATCGTGCTCTTCCTGTACAGGCTGTAAATCTAACCCCCTTTTACTGGGAAGCCAGGGGATTCAGAATTGAGGGTATTTTGGCCAATACATTAAGCTGGGCTGCACAGCCAGCTCACATTGCACAGGATAAAAAAAAATAAATGAATGATGTCAGGTCTGTATTTTCAGCCCCTTCATCAGATGGCCCCAGCCCAGGCTCAGCTCAGCCCCCATCACTTTTACCTGACCACCAGGTCAGCACCTTTCCATTTTTAGGGAATCCTGGTTTCTAGCAGATGTGAGCAGATGTAAGATTCCTGTGTGCCTGTCACAGTTCTCTGTTTTCAGGCTTATTAAAGAAATCTTTCTCTCTTATTCTTTTAGAAACAAGTGTTAAAAACCCAACCAACCAAACCCCCAGCCCTCTTGTTGGAGGCAGGTTAGAAGAGGGTGACATTTCAGGTGTGTTTTTCCTCCACTAGCAGAGAGGAGCAGTCCATTTCTGGGCTTGCACTGCTTGGCTGGGAATTTGTCTGGTCTTCAAACCATACACCATCACACCATCCCACGTATGAAAGAAACACATGAGACTTCCTGGTCTCCAGATGGAGAGATTTCCCTGTGTTTTATTTCAGTCAACTTCCAAAAGTTAACAAGGGAAAGGAAATAAATAAAAATCTCTTGCTGCAGAAGCAGCTGGCAGCAGCCAAGTGAATGGGACACAACAGTGATGGTCAGGAGCTCTGCCCACATCATGTCTGAAGTGCCTTGTGCTGCAGGTGCTCAAAGGGTGAAATGTGTGAAATGTGGATTGTGCATGCTCCATCACTGGATGTGTTCAAGGCCAGGATGGAAGGGGCTTGCAGCACCCTAGTCTAGTGGAAGCTGTCCCTGCCTGTGGCAGGGGGTGTAATGAGATGAGCTTAAAGTTTCCTCCTACCCAAACCATTCTCTGATGATTAACTCTAGAAACAGCAGCTGCTGCTACCTGTTGTGGAAGCCCATGGCTGGCAGAGGAGATGTACTTGTGTAAGTTGGAGGTGAGGCTTGCCAGGCAAGGGGAAATGAGCTCTAGTGAGCAAATAGCAGCACTGGAGGTGCCAATTGTAACAACAATCTTTCTTTCCCATAACTTAACCACACTATACGGGGCTTTTTTTTTTTTTTTGCTGGCCCATGAGAAAATGTTTAAAGCAGTGAGTCAGGTGATCAGTGCAGGTTTCAGACGGGAAGCAGAGTGGGAATTGTAATCCAATACAGAAAGCCAGTGCTGCTGCTTGCTTGCAGAATGCACTTCATTAAGAAAAGCAGGGTTTACCCACAGGTTTTCTAAGAAAGCAATTATCTGAGGGTGAGGTGGTGAATCATAAGGGTACATGGCAGATGGGGAAATCCCTGGGTCCTAGGGGTTCAATGAAGGGTGACAGCTATACCTGTAACCTGGGAGATGGTCACAAAGCCTAGTACAGGGAGGGACAAAGGGGGTCTTAGGGAAAAAAAATACAAAGGCATTATGGCATTCCCACATCTTTTATGAATAGGTTATTGCACACACGTCTCCCCAGCCTCTGTACCTGTGTTTCTGTTCATTTTGTTGACCTGCTGTAGGGTCATACAGGGAATTAGCCATTATCTCCTTACAGAATTGACATCTTGACCTGTTTTATCTGTTTTACAGAGCACCCAGCACACTACCAGGCACTCCGGCAATTAAGACCTAATCATGGTATAAATCAAGTAAATAAGTACCTGTCAACAGGTCATCAGGACTGGTGTTCCTCTTGGGCAAAACTGTGTTCATGGAGGTCAATGCAGCAAAACCGGCCAAGGACTTCAAGGCAGAGTGTTTTTCAATGGCCCCTCATGAAGTCTCTTTTGCAGGGCATACTGACCCACTCTGGCAGTTCCTATCTCCCACCCATCCTGCAGACAAGCCCACCAAAATACCTTGGTACTTTTGTTGATTTTTCTTTTAGTGGTATATAAAAAAAAAATGAATTATAAGAATACTTTAACTTTCACAGATTCCAAAGAAGAGACTTGTGAGTTTTGCTTCCAGTTTAAAAGTGGTTGGTTTCTGAACAGGCACTTCCATTCAGAAAGTGAAAATATTGAGGGAAATACTAAGACATGTGGAGGTGCCTCTCCTCTGAAGTCCCGGGGGAAGGGACCCTGGAATGTATGAGTCTGTCCCTGTCCCTGCTCCCATGTCATGTATGCCCCATACCTGTTCCTGACTGGGTGGTTTGGGTGCCCGGGGCCCGGGAAGAGAGCAGGGTCCCATGACTGGAGGCTGCCTGGGAACTCCAGCCATGTGGCTGGAGGAATAAATCATCTCTGAACATCTACAGAAATATTGCTTCATCTTTCCTTCCAAGTTAATCACTGTCTTATACTTGTTGTAAGGATTCCCCATTACAACAAATGGTGGAGACATGCGGACATTCGATCCCTGAAAAAGATTTCTAAAGGTCTGGAGTACACTGATGTGAATTGTGAGTAATTGAACTTTCTTATCATCTTGTTTTTGGCTGTACTTTCTGACCAGATGGAGAAATCAGAGGAGTTGTGGCTATCTGAGCCACAGAAAAAAATGTACTTGGAAGTGAAAGAAATACTAGCGCAACAAAATGCAAAACTGGACCCAGGACATTTAGAACACTTCTTTAACTGGCTTTTCAAAAAATTCTTTTATGTCACTTGAGATTTAATTTTTGATGTTGGTTTTACTGTGACTAGAGGGGACAATTTTTGGAAAGAAATCGATGAGTTGATAATGATCCAGTCAAGAAGTGGAATGGTAGTAGAATTGATCCAAGCATCTTTTGCAATTGAAGATGCTCTCATAAAGCACATACTCGGTCCCAGTAACACAGAGGTGCCTGTGGCTGAGGTGCCTGCGGTGGAGGTGCCCAGCCCCCCTGAAAGCACAAGCCGTAGAGCAGACCCCACCCCTGTATCGGAGTGCACTCCTGAACGACAGCGGGCGAGAGAGTGACGACAAAGACGCTGGATGTGAGAGTGCATCCCTAGGGGTCTCCGAGGTGTTCTTACAGTGAATAAAGAAGGACAGCTAGTAGAAACAGCTGCTGCAAAATGCAAAAAGTGAGCTGCGAAAGCAGAGGCCCGAGTGGCGAGGGCAGCAGCAAGGGTGGCAGCAGAGGCACGTCCCAGCAATGGCCAGCCCACGCCGTATGGCGAGTGACGGTCCGAGCTCCAGCCCTGCACCGGGAAAGGCAGCGGCGATTGTGGCAGTTGCTATGGCGACCGTGGTGAGCCCTGCTGAGCAGAGCCAGAGGGGCGTGGGGGCAAGAAGGGAACCGTGCTAGCCAATGGCCACACAGCCGACAGCAGCAGCAGCGGCAGTGCCAGCGGTACAAAGCCGCGCACACGTGAACGCCTCACAGGGCGCGGCCATGCAGCCACGGGAACGCCCGGAAAGTGTGGAGCAGTCACGTGGAGCTCCAGAGGAGAAGCGAGCACAGTGCCAAGCAGTGGTGCAGAGGGGGCCACATGGGAGCCCGGCAGAGGCCGCAGTGCATAGGCTGTGGCCAGAGGCAGCAGAGGAACTGGCAGAGCGAAGCAGCGTGGTCTGGCCCGTCTGACGCAGATCCAAAGGTGGCCCCAGGAAGCCAGGACCACGCGGTGGGAGCGCTCAGATCCCGGCTGCAGCAGCTCCGGCGCAAGAGCGAGCAAAACCGAAAGTGAAAGCAAGAACAAAAGAACTCAGAAAAATGAAAAGGCTATCGCAGCTAGGGTTTTTGGAACTGTAAAATGGTATAATGTAAAGAAAAATTATGGTTTCTTATCGAGAACTGATACTGGAGAGTATTTTTGTCCATAAATCTGCTATTGTGAAAAATAACCCCAAAAGTGATGTTCCAAGCTTAGAAGAAGGAGAAAGAGTAGAATTTAAAATTGTGCTGGGAAGAAAGGGCCCACAGGCAGCATGTGTTACAGGCCCTGGGGCTGCTCCTGTCAAAGGTAGTAGATATGCTAGACAATATCCCCATAATCCCTATCCTTTCCCCTATCCCACCTTCCCCTTTTATCCCATGCCCCTTTATCCCCCATACATGCCCAGCCCTAATTTTCCTTTCTGGTTCCCCTCACAAAACCAGTCTTTTTTATTTGCCATGAATCCCTTTGCATTGCTGATGAGGGGGATGAAAAGGGGGGAGGGAAGAAATTAACCGTCATTTTCTAAGATCCCAACAGGTACAGAAAGGAAAAAACCCTCTCCTGGCTCAGTTTCCATCTGAAGCATGCTCAAATCTTGTCTCCCTTCTGATGCTCCAAAGAAAATCTGTTTGGACATCTGGGGACTCAAGATAGTGGCTTCCTTTCCTTTGAAATTGTTTTGTTGTTTATCCAACTGTTTCCAATGTTCTTTATTTAATAAGAAAGGGTGAATTGTGGAGGTGCCTTCCCCTGAAATCCCTGAGGGGAGGGACCCTGCAGGGTACGGGTCTGCCTCTGTCCCCATGTCATGTATGCCCCATACCTGTTCCTGATTGGTTGGTTTGGTGTGCCTGGGGCCCAGGAAGGGAGCAGGGTCCCACGGCTGGGGTCTGCCTGGAAACTCCAGCCGTGCGGCTGGAGGAATAAATCATCTCTGAACATCTACAAAAATATTGCTTCATCTTTCCTTCCAAGTTCATCGCTGTCTTATACTTGTTGTAAGGATTCCCTATTACAACAAGACAAAAGAGCATTTCTATCATACTGCTGTTTAACCTCAGAGATGAATGGCAAATGCATCTGATCTTTGCATTGGAGACTTATTTTTCCCATGATTCTAGTGTCAGAACACCCTGACATATTAGTGTATAGGATAAGGAAAAGGTCATTAATTCAATTTAGATAAATTTCAATTAATCACCATGATTAATTAATAATTTATTAATTAGGAATTAAGTGTGAATTGGTGGAGAACCAAAAGGATAGAGGGAGAAACTGTCCACAAGGAAATGTAGTCTCTTTTTGACAGAGCTGAAAGGCAAATATGAGTTTAAACAATTTTTTGACTATATATAAAATTTCTGTGTCATAAAAAAAAAAAATCAGAGTAACAAATGTGCAGCACTTTAATGTCAGATTTGACTGTCATTGGAACTGTTCACAAGAAGTGTGGACAATCTAAATTATACTTCATTTTCTAAGTATGATATATAACCATTAGGATAATTTAGAAAAACACATCACCAGAACTTGGGCAGGAGAGGGAACAAAGGGAACATCTTTGGAAGTGGGTTTTTTTCAAGTGAACGCTATTCCAATATTTTGCAACCAACAGGAAAAAGTGAGGTCTGTTACACATCTTTCACAGCCTATATATAAACCAGCCTCAAGAATATTTACCTGAACACATATATACAGGTTGGTTTTTTTTTTTAATATTCTTAAAAAAGTAATATTTGCTTGATCTGTGACACATGAATGTCTCTATAGGGAAAACTTACCATAATAAAATACTCAAGAAGTCATAAAAGGTAACACGAGAGCAGTGTTTGGCCTTGGTAAAACACATTTAGGATGGCTGCAATGTATGGATACAGCTTTGTTCAAGAAAGGAGCTGTGCATATTTAAAGGTACTTACAAAGCTGGTCTTCTCCTTTCTTTGACATGGAATATGTTTCCTAATGGGATGAGTACAAAATCATGGACACCATGCATTGCTAAAGGAAGGCTATGCCCATCTGTTTCACATGTCTGTGTGCAACGATGGAAGAGTCTCTTCTAACCCCTATGGCTCGTAAGTGAAAGAAATGTAGGGTTCAGCATATGGGTGTTGAAGGACAGTTTCAAGGACTTCACATTTAATGAATTCATAGGATTCAGCTCCCCTCCTTTGTCTGTCAGAACAGATTTTTATATTCTCTATAGAACTGAAATGGTTTAAAATACCTCAGGTCTACAGCCATGCTAAAATGCTGCTCTTCTGATAAAGTTAAACATTTTAAGCAAAGATTGCCGGTGTTATTCTGTATCCTTCTTGCTTAAAATCCCTCTGTGTGTTGTGAAATGGGTGACTTAAATATCTCCGGAGGAAAATAATTATGACACCACTACCTATTACTGTATGTGTTCAAGGGCAGCTTTCTACAGACTCTGGGCAACAAGGTCCTTGGCAAACCACGCTGGATCTTTCTAGAGAACAATGGGTGGCTCCAATGCTACTGATATTTACCTGCAGAGAGCCTTCACCCACCTCAAGACCCCATTTTTCAAGTGGTGGTTACAACTGCTTGGATGACACCACTTCTTCCCTGGCTCTGCTGCCACAGCTGCTTTTGCCTTCCTTACTTCATAGTGATGGATATAGAAAGTTAGAAAAATGCAACTAGAAAAGTGTTTTTTATCTTCCAAGTGTGCAAATAAATGGCTGTATGTTTTTATGGGAACTTGACTGAAATTTCTCAATGCCAGCTGTTGCATTCTTGGATAGTTCAGCTACTTTTACATGAATGTCTTTGCTCATAACTAAAAGATAATTGACTATGAACTAGTGTACTATAAACAGAAAGGGAAAAAAAAACCCCACAAAGAAAAATAGTTTCCTGGTATTTCTGAAAAGAAATGGGCAAATTAGGGTTGTGATTAGAAAATTAGTGAGTTTTCTATTAAAAATAACCTCTGTTATTTTAAGAAAAAACCAAGTGATTTCAGTGCTCCTAAATATTTAATGAGAGAAACCAGTGATTTCTAGAAGTGTTGCTGTCTTCTATGGGAATAACCATAACTAATTCTCTGCCTCCAAAGAGTAGATTTTGCATATTGTGCCCAAACTGACCACACTCATGAGCTGTTAAAAGACTAATGCCACCTTCTCAATAAAATTGTTTACATAAACTCTCACCCCCATCAGTATTTTCTGGCTTTTACCCAGGCCTGAATGGGTAATGGCCTGGATATTTCATGGCAAATTTCTCAAATACAATCACACAAATATGCACTGGAAGAGAGGGGACTCATCCCATTGCCTTCAGTAGGGCCAAGAGCAAAATGAAGCGCAGAAGCAAGCGAGCTGACAGTTACTATTTCTGTGATGCCTCCTTCTGAAATCACATCTGTGAATCCTCCCAAAGCCATTCGGCAGAGAAAACTGATCAGTTTTCATTAAATAGCTCTCCTAGGTTTCTCTGGGTTGAAAACTCCTCTGATGTTTAGTTTCCCTCATCATCCAAAGGTGAATATTCATTGCAATCCTTGCTGCTTCAGTCTCCCTATGTTCGGGTGGGGTAGTCAGTGCAGCCAACAGGCAAGGGATACAGGGAAGAAAACTGATGCTTGGACATAACATAAAAGCGCCTCAGTATGGAAAGTCAAAATCTGCTTTGTTCTACAGAATCACTAGGTTTTGTGGCTTATATGATATCTCAGTGGAGATATTATTCGCTTCCCAGCATTTTTCTCATAACCACAAATCATACCCACAAATGAAAAATATCCCTTCAAAACCACTTCTTATTAGCAGAGCATACCTTATATTATAAAACTTGCAAGTAGACCAGTGTTGTACCATGAAGCCTATACAGGGATTTTTTGTCTTTTTGTTTTGCCAGTGTAAAAATATACAATGCTACTGCTCATTTGCTGCAGTGTAAAGGTCCAACTGGTCCTTGCCTGCTGAAGGCTCTACTGCTACTACCCTTTCATACCTCCCCAACCCAGACCACTGTGTTACCCCTCCTTATACCTGAAACCTCACAGCGTAATGTATTTTGCCTCCCGTTTATAACAAACAATGAATCTTTAGCTGGTGTAATGAGATACTGTCCAAATAATCCACTGTCTTTCATAATTCTGTTGTAGCTGCTCCAGGGCCAGTCTTTGGATGTGATAGGGTCCTTTAAATTCTTCAGTACATTCATCCTCCCCGTTGACAGCTCTACAAAAAGCACATCTGTTTGCAAATGTGAAGTAGCATATATATAGTACTGATTGCCTTCAGTGAAAGAGGGCTGAAATGTCAGGTCAGATACACGTATGTTTGTTTTTAAGTCATAAATCAACTTGATTTCCCCTCGGACAGTTAGAGCCTGGACTCTGATCCTGCCGCTGCCTTTGTCCGCACTGACCAGGTACCGTCCGTCAGGTGACACGTGGGGTGTGCCCGACACGTCACCATTGGGGCCAATGACGGCGTCGGTGACGCTGTCGATGATGAGCTGCGGTGACGCGGTCACGGAGCGGTTCCTCCGGCACTGCACAAAGTAGTAGCCGCCCAGGTGAGTGTACGCCATGGCCTGTGGCACGCAGCTGTGGGCTTTGAGGTTGATGGTCTTGATGTGAGTCACAGTTTCCAGGTCAATCTTGTGAACTGCATGTTTTGACTGGTTAAAAATGAAGCCAAACCTGAAACAGAAAACAAGACACTGAAGGCACCTCTGGAGACATGGTGACATGTTTGAGCAAAGAGAAAAGTCAGCAGAATCAGGAAACTTTTATTCTGTTGGTTTTGGATGTGTGTGCAATAATGCTGTCTGTTTTTGTAAGAAATGTTTTGTTTTAGTGCTTCTAAAACACCCTAGAATGAGGGATATATTTCAGTTCAAATTAGGAACCTGATCCTGGAAATTTGGATATGTGCTTAGCGGTTTGAATCTTCAAAAGCTGAAATCTTTTATTGGGAAGACCAGTTTACTATAGAAATGATATCAAGGTTTGGGTGTTCAGTAGGCTAACACTGACCAGGTTTGTATTTAATCTGCTTGAGATTACAGTAATGAAATTAAATATATACTCACGCCTTCAATCTCAAAATAGAAAAGCATTCAAAATAAAGCATATTGCTGCCAGGTTGGGGCTAGAGAGTACCTATATATAATAAATATAGCTGTGTACAATATAATGTATAACCACTGAATGAAGACCATGTCTAACCTCATCTCTTAACTGACAGCACCAGAGGGAAGCTGTGGTGTGTATTTGGTACCTGTAGTGCCTGTAAACCACTGCAGGAGATGGGAAGGCTGCGGTGCAGACCAGATTCTTAAACACCATCCTGCCAGCCCAAGGAAGGTGTAAAACATTTATTGAGGAACATCCAGGGTGCCCTGAAGATAAGGGGTCATTATTTTCTGTCTCAAGACAGGGCAAAAGACAGTGAGCAGAGAATAAATGTTCTGTAAAAGATATATGCTGCAGCACTCCTGACCTTTGCTGAAGACAAGAAAAGGTCAAGAACAGTGAAGAAAGGTTTCTGCTTAATTTGAGAGGGATCCCTTGGAAACAGCCTGTTTGTGTTCCCCTGGATTCACAGGTCACTGACACTGACTTACAAAAACTAGTTTTACATCGAGTATTTTTTCATCCATTCAATGTAGACAGAGGGAAATGAAGTGAGTGCTTAGTGTTGTATCTCTTCCCCAAAAAGATGTAAAATTGCCTTGTGAAATGTGGAGGGCAATGTGCTTGTGTGCAGATAATATGTATTTTGCTTGAAACACTAGGTTTATTTCTTTATTCTTAATCCATCTGTCAATGAGACACTCAGCAATGATTTCACTTCTAAAGAAAGAGCCACTGTAGTGTGTGATCCCATGAAAATCACTGGGCTAAACTTTTAATTTCCCCATTATACTCACATGCATTAGAGATGTCACAAAGTATCTGCAGCGGAAAGTAGCAGCACACTGTGTGTGTGGAAATCAGATATGACACTTGTATTTCTCCTGGATGAATGCATTTTAAGTACACTTTAAAAAGTGCCTTCTCTTATAGCTTTTTTTTTTCCCCAGGACTTCCTTAATACTTGGCCAAATGCCTGAAGAAGTTAAGAAATGGTTTTTATAATAAAATTTCATTTAAATAAGTGGGTTGGGATATATTTTATGTGCCCACAGTTGCAGAAGAGGCTCAGCCCTCGCATGAAATCTGTGATCTGAAATCTCAAAGGAAGCTCTGCACTTAAGAGAATTTTTAATAAACAACAGTCTACCCTTGGAACTAATAAAAATGGATACATTTCTCGATATCCATCTGAAATACGAGGTAGCTGAAATATATATGCAGGAATATTTGCATACAAATATTACTTGGCTCATGGAAGAAATTGCTTGAATGTTCACCTTCCTGGGAAATGCTGGTACTGCCATTTATTGTTTCTGAGTGGAGAATTTAGAATATCATCTCAATGAATCTCATTAGCCTGCAAGAAATTATTTTTCTGTGCTGAGGGTGAGTGTGAACGGACAACGATCTGGCCCTGAACAATTGCAATAGCAAATAAGGCACAGCATTTGCAGCTTTGCATGTGGAAAACTATAGACAATAATCTGTATTTATTATTTCAGCCAACTAATCACACTGCAGCAAAAGGACAATTAAGTAAACAAAAAAGCGTAACTGTTCCACCTTCCTGTCTTTGAATCCAATTCTCACCTTCTCAGCTCAGGCTTTAACATTCAGCAGAGTCATCTACCTCCTGGCACTACTATTAGTCATAATGAAATTGTGAAAGAAAACTGGAAATATGAAGCAGAAGGAAATTACAAATGACAGCCATGAGGCATGCATCATTATTTTGTGTTTCAGCAGGCAAAGTTATTTATTTTGGAACAGATTCAACATATAGTCATTTAAGTGTAACTCCCTCCCTCTTGGTGCTTCCTGCAGGAAACCTAAGATGACTGTAAGGAGTTACATTATGTTTTTTCAGTGTTTAACGTAGTTAAACTATATAGAGGACAGAAGATGGTTAAACAGTTATGTTATAACATGGATAGAATAGTATAAATTGCTGTGTAGTTATAATCAATTTTGATAATGTTAATGAGAGGCTTCCTCTGCCTGCTGGGAAGCAGCCAGTATTATTCCAGGCTATTAGTATGTTAGTTACACAACCTCATTAACCACTACATCACATTAACATTCAAAACTGATGGTTCATGGAGGTTTGGTTTTTTTTCTTATGTGCAGTGCATACAATTTTTCTGCTCCAGCCATAACACCCTATGCAGAGATCCAATACGTGAACAAGTTGGTAACGTGGAAGAAACATGTCTTATGCTTCAGGCAGAGTACACTTTTATCACTTCAAGCAATATGTCCTTGACACAGGTTTCTGCCCAGATCCATAATGGTTTTCTGGCAAGGAAGGTGATTTTAGGACCATCAAATTCCTGGCACAAGCAAGCCAGGGCAGCGTGCCATAAGCTGCAAGGAGGGAAGGCTGACCAAGATGAGATGTAAATGCCCATGCATGGTCTAAGGGAAGTCCAGAATTGTTGCTTGCTGTTTTATTGATTAGCTGAATAACTACTGGCAATTTCCTCAAGCATTTCTCCATTTCATGTGTGAAAATGGGGATAAATATAGTTAAGATTCCTTCCTTCCTTCCTTCCTTCCTTCCTTCCTTCCTTCCTTCCTTCCTTCCTTCCTTCCTTCCTTCCTTCCTTCCTTCCTTCCTTCCTTCCTTCCTTCCTTCCTTCCTTCCTT